>JBBCBC010000005.1:48399068-48601230 GCA_037126765.1 Stenogyne calaminthoides
CGTTTATACATAAAAGTTATTTATTTAATACTCATATAATGAATTCTCCTTATGACCAAATACACAGCAGTTCATGACTCCATAGTCCATAGTATACACTATAAACCCCAATTTTTTTTATGCATAACCATCAATAATATAAAAAAATTAGAAGGTGTATTTAAAAATTATCGTCTAATAGCCCGTACTATTCCATCAATATTCTTTTCAACATGATTTCCCTTGAATTGATTTTAATATCCAAATCTATTTTATTCATTTATGATTTAAAACCATTATTTTTATGACGTCATGCAGATTGTAAAACTAAGTCACAAAAAATAGTTTTGACCAATTGAATTTCAGACAATGACGAAGAAAGAGAGAATATAATATTTAAAAATAAAAATATAATAAAAGGGTCCTGAATTATAGACTTCCAATCATCGCTCAAAATTTTTCACCGCTTTTCTCTCTCTCTTCCATTCTCTCTCCCGCCGTTTGGACTTGTTTGACTCCTGAGTCGTCTCTTTTCTTCCAACCTCCATTTCTCTCACACATACACACACAAAAAGAAATTTGTGCTCTTGGACCCTAACCTGAATCTCCACACACTACAGAGTTTTTGTAGATTCAGAAACGACGAAGAAGTAGTGAAAAAAAGGATTTATCATAGCCTCCTGGAAATCGATCATAAACTAAGATCTGTCTTAATCCAATTAATGGATTTTTGCTCTCCACCACCACAATGCATCGATTTCCAAAAATATTCTCCCCATAGTTCGGGCCGCCGGAAGAGCCACTTGCCGACGCCAGCTCTCGAGCCGGACTCCAGCTCCAGTCAGAGCCGCGAACTCCGAAGAGACTCCGAACGCTGCCCTGCCGTTAAGAATATCAACTGCGAGTCTGCTTCAGCTTCAGCTTCGCCGTCGTGGTACTCATCGGAGGAGCTCACCGTCCGCAGTCCTCAATTCGTACGCCGGAAAGACGAGCTTTCGTGTTGATGGAACCGAAGGCGAATTCGAAATTATCGCGAAACCTTTGGGTTTTCAGGGATTGAAATTCGCGATATCACCGAGAATTTTGAAGCGATGAAGAATTAAATCATCATCTGCTCCTGTAGTGTTTAGTAAATTCGAGCCTGTAACTCATCAGAAAAACTGAGGATTGATTGTGATGATGTTGTTGAATGTTGTGATGGTAGTGGTGGTGTTGAGGTTATTGATGTGATAATCGGAAAAATGGAGGGTTGTAGAGATTAAAGTGATGCAGTTTGTAGGAGATTTGGGAAAAGTCATGATTTAGATTGTATGATAGATGTAGGGCTAATGATTTAGGAACTGGTGTAATTGTGAGCTGTCAAAGAGATTAGAATAGTGTAAGACATCGAGCGTATTCCGGGGAAATGGTATTAAGGGCATCCAGCCAACTGTTCTACTGGTTGATAAAGAGTACTCCTTGGGGATATCAAGAGGTTTTGTGATGGACAGTGATAGGTGTGTGTCAGGATTAGACTGATTTTTGTTCCCACGAGGATAAGGAAGGGGCTGGGGATGTTGATCGGAGAGAATGAGAAGGAGAGGGATAGGCGATAAGGGGGCGATGATGGGAGAGCTATGTGCAATCTGAGATCTTCTTTTCACATCAAAATGATGATGATGATGATTCTTCTAAATTTCCGTAACAGAACCGAAAACAGTATTTCATCTAATGAGAGATATAGATATATTATTGGAGGATTACAGTATGAAACTTTTGGGTCGTGGATCATTTTGAACTGTGTAATGAAGGAATTCTGAGTAAGTGCTATTTTTAGTTTGTTATCTACTGATTATCAATGTTTCCTCATGTGATTATTTTAAAGTACAAAAACCAACAGCTTACATAGTTATTAAAGGCCAAGGCCCCTCCTAGGTGCTGGTGCCGAAAGTCTTGCGGGTTTTTCCCTATTGAAATTATGTAAGCTGTGAATTTATTTATAAAAAAAACTTAGCTTGATTCTGAAGATGACAAACTAAAATAAGGTGTTCCTTTGATGTTTGATTTATGGTTTTAAGTATGACGCGCAGTGGTGGATTCTTTTTGCTGTGAAAGAAGTATTTTTTTTGGATTAAAGAATGAGGGAAAGCAATGTATTATCCAGCTTGAACAGGTCTAGTCGTCCCCCATCAACTTGTTTTCTGCTAAGGACTTATCTAATGTTTGCAGATTTACTGGCTCTCTATTAATTGGCTAATTTGAAAATTTTTTTTTTTTTCTTTTCTAACTCCTTTGATTTTTTTTAATTTTCTCTTGAAGTCTGAAATTGCTCTTCTTCTGAGTCAGTTTGAACATGAGAACATTATTCGATATGGAACAAGAAGGTACCCACCTATTGAAATATTTTATTTAGTGTATTATTTTCTTCTTTTCTCTCATTGCAATGATTCCATGTTAAATTCTCCATCTTGTCATTTTTTCACATGTTTTATTTTCTTCTCTCGCTGCTCAGTGAAACAAATTATTGATTCTATTTCATTTTCCTTCTTTTTAGGATGCATCACATCTCTATATTTTTTCTTGAGCTGGTTACCAAAGGCTCTTGAGCCTTTACTGAGATATGGAACTCCGGAATCCAATAGCAGCTGCTTATACAAGGCAGATTCTCCATGGTTTGAAAATATTCATGACAGAAATGTAATCCAGGTGAGTTAACTGACTCTCTGATGTTTTATGCTTTTTGGGTTTCATTGGTTAAGATAATTTTCATTGAAATATTATTTTTCTAATGTTAGATTTACTCTCATATTTTTCATCACTTTTTGTTAGAAGAAGAGTAGCACCGATAAATCAAGAAACCCAACGATAATTTCCGGCCCAACAGATAAATCTGTCCAAGCCAATATGGCAAACAATAATTTATACACCTTTTGATCAGTGCTACACAGGTACTTATAATACTACCCGTCCATGGGAAACATGCTCATTGACTGGTAATTAAGCCTATGGAAACAGACCCATCGACTAGTAATTAATTCATACCCAGAAAATAAGAGAATAATGAATTCAAACCTGAAAACCATAAATAAATAAATATAAATAATGGCTTCTTTGTCCCTTGATCTTCCTTATTTTCTCATTCACGTCTGCTATGCGTAACAACTCCTCCCCCCCTCAAGCCTTGTCTATCATGGAAGTCGGAAACTAGGCTCCAAATAAATTTCATCCCCACCCAAATTGTTGTCATCCAGTCCAGCAACTTCTGGCAAAGCTTCAGCCACATGATCATCATGCCTATATGGCGAGAACACCTTATCTTACATCTCAAACATGGCGTCTCGGCGATGGTTGTTGTTGTTAGCTGCCGGGACATCTTTATTTGCTATTACTTCCAAGTAAAAATGTAGATTTTGCAGTATATCTCTCTCTACAAGGTCAAGCCGTCCATGGCTTTGACTTTAATTTCAGCTGGTAAGAATTGGGTAACCAAGGTGAGGGGGTGGCCTGCCATAAACAGCTTCAAAGGAGCGCATTTGCATCCCGACGATGAAAGAAAACTTTTGTACCAAAACAGTACTCACATCCATGGAAGCCACTGTTATTTCTTTTGGATGCTCAAAAGTAAAACAATCAAAAATATGTTCAAGGCAATGGTTCATCACCTCAGTTTGACCATCAGTTCCGGGGTGATATGAAGAACTCATCGAAGTTTAGTGCCAACATCTTTGAAAAAATTCTTTCCAAAACAAACTCAAACAAATGGATCGATGCAAACAATTATGCGAGGAATCTTGGAAACTCATACAACCTCTGGGTACTTATAGCGAAGCCACATCCCGAGTCATTATCTTCGGTGAAAGTCCTAATAAAATGAGTAGCTTTGGACAACCGAGCAACCTATGGAAACAACAAGGGATCATATCCCACTGCTGCGAATGTGGGAGCCCAGATCTCACGGTCCATGCTATTATCCTCCCAAATGTGTGTTCCGGGATTGGTAGGGCTAATAAACCTGCTGGCGGACGTGTAGATTATCCACTTGTATTTGATAAATGAGGTTATCATAACAAATCGACGGAATTCATCATACCTGAAAAACTGACAATTCTGTTATGCCGAGAAGGGCTGCGTCACACGTGGTGGGGAAACTGTTGAGGTAGCGCGGGTGTGGTCCGCCTTCTGAACAACTCTCGATGGTACACTCTTTCCGCTACCAACAGCGACAGCATTGCTTGGATGTCTGATAGATTGAATGGATAGCATGCATATCCGTTTGCATCTCATCGACTCGAGTAATTAACCTACTATCTCCCTCTAACGTGAAGTAACAGAAGTTCAATGATTCAACACGGACTCACCTGCGTCATGATATCCGCAGTGTCGGACCAATTTGTTAGAAGCAAGAGAGTAGCACACGATAAATCAAGAAAACCTAACGGATAATTTCCGTCCAACATAAATCTGTCAAACCAATATAATAAAACAATAATTTATACACCCTGATCAAGCGCCACGCAGGTACTTATATACTACTTGGGTCCATGGGAAACATGCTCACGATTCTGGTAATTGCCTATGGGAAACAAAACCCATTGACTAGTAATTAATTCATGCAGAAAATAATAAGTAATTAATTCAAACAGAAAACCATAAGTAAATAAATATAATTAATAGCTACTGTCCCTTAATCTTCTTATTTCATCGCTCATGTCTGCTTTATACTCAATGTAACTTTTCCAATCTGCTTTGCCAGCTTGACTTGATAATAGTTATGGCATAGCTCATTTTTTGCAGCTTGTACTCTTTAACTTTCTTTTGTGAGTTTAAAAAAATACTTTTTTATTGCCCACATGCCCTTTGCTACATTATATTATTTATTTGTATACTCAATATATTTTGTGAACTTTTTTCCTAGTCGGTCTAATTCACTATGCAGTTAGGGCTTCAATTAATAATAGGTCCAGTCCAGAGTTCAAGTTCATGCATCTCATAATTAGTTTGATTGTGGCTTCTTCCACCACATGTTGTATATCTGATCTAGATCCATTGGTAGTGTTGATTTAGCCATTGAATTTTTATGTCACAAATGAGATAATTGATTACTTCTTCAAAAAAGTAAGAAGAAAAAATACCTGAAGGCTGAAACTCTAGTGATGCTTATAGAATTAGTTTTGCTTGAGGCTGTGGAAAAAAATTTCCCTTCCTCGTTGTCTTTCTCTTAGTTGTTTGTGTAATTGCAAATTTTGCTTGAGTCGTGATGCGCCTTCCTTTGAATGCGTCATATTTCTCTGATCCTTTCAGAAAAAGGTCATAATGCACATTTTGAAGTTTTTTCGGAAAATTAAGGAATTAGGAATCTTCTTGGATATTATATATTATTTATTGTTTAGACAGATATTAGGCAAGTTCCTTTTTTAGGGTCCAAATCCATTATGCTTAACTTCATGTTTGTAGAAGACTCTGAACATAGTAATGTAAGTGTTATATATTTTCATTGAAGACTCGGAAGTGTTAATGTTTCATATCTTTCTGTTTCTTGTCTTTTGCAGAGATATAAAATGTGCAAATATATTGGTGCACACAAATGGTTTGGTGAAACTTGCAGATTTTGGTTTTGCAAAGGTTCAACCTCTTATTTTCTACATTTTTTTAATTAAATTGTTTTGTATGGCATGCAAATGGTTTTCTATAAATTTTATAACAGCGAATTAAATTTTTTTGATTATTTCATTATGCAGGCTGCTAAGTTGAATGATGTGAAGTCTTGCAAGGGGACTGCATTCTGGATGGCTCCTGAGGTATTTTCCAACCCTTTTTCTTGATTAGAGAGTATTATGTTCCACTTGTATGTAATAAAGTAAGTGAAACTGGAGATTTTTAGCCTCCTATAGGATGAGACTCTATGTCCATCTCTTGTTTACGTGATCAAGACAGTGGAGACCGTGAAGACAATGCACATGATTCTTAATTGGCATCAATTATAACGATTTAGATAACTGGAAAGAAGAGTTATATTAATTTTCTACTGAAATTGAACATGGAAGAATTTGGATTTTTTCAAGCATAATCACAAAATTTTTCCAGTTTTCTTTCTGCTCTTGTTTAGATTTTAATTTGTTTTATTCTTTTGTGAAATCCAGTGCAAGAATACACTGAATTTTGTAACAATTTTTTGATCTGAAGGTGTTGTGTGAACGTCTGATCATTCTCACAAGTCCAAACCACATCTGTTTTATAATAGCATGTCATTTGATGTTGTGGTTATAAGATTTCTGTCCATTTATGAGTTGAGGCCAATGGAGAGCGGAATTTGATGGAATTCAAATAGTGTCATATTTGCTTAAATTCGTGTTTGGATTGACATGGATTTGAAATCCATCCCTTTCATTCCGAAGGTCGATTTATAAAGTCCACCCTAATTTCCCAGGTGGATTTTTTGATGATTTTAAGTCATTGCATTTCAAATCACCAACTTCAACAACTTTAAGATCATTATATTCGGCTATAGGTCGCCAGAGCAAGGGTTATGGACCAGCAGCAGATATATGGAGTCTTGGCTGCACCGTCCTGGAGATGTTAACGGACGTTTCCCATACTTCGACTTGGAATATGTAAGTAAAAGCATTTTCTATTTTAACATTTACAAAAAAAAGGGGTAATTGGCATAAAAATCCGACGTATGACTTAATTGCATTTTTTAACCAAACTTTTGGATAATTGCAAAAATCACCCCACACTATCTATATCTCTCGATTTGTTCCGTCACCTCAAAGCCAAGCCTTCATGATATCTAAATTCAACCAACTACTTTCCAGGACTGGGTTTCCGCCTTCTGATACTGGGTTCTCTTCTCGCGGGAATACCTTTTCTATCTATTTTATTTCAACTCGAATAGGTTCACAAAAGAAAGGAGAAAAAGAATCAATTCTTACCTCGGCTGTTAACAACTAGCTAATGAACCTGCGATCCTCAAAGTCAAAGCTTCAAAAATTCGTCCCGTTCAATCATCAGCTGAGGACCCCAGAATAGATAAATTAGAATACCCCTTGTTTGTTGTTTTTTTGATCACCCCCAAACATCTCAATTGCAATTGAGACACTGGAGAGTTTGTGTCCTGCCCAATATACAAACGGCGCCGTTAAATCTGTGATTTTTTGTTGTATCGAGCTTGCCAGTTATTTCTCTCTGATATTACAGATGCCAGCATTATACAAGATCGGACAGGAAAAGACCAAGAAATACCCAATACTCTTTCAAGTGATGCACGGAATTTCATTCTTCAATGCCTGCAAGTCGATCCAAGGTTGAGACCCACAGCTGCTCAGCTCTTGACCACCCCTTTGTGAAACGCGGCTTGCATCATCTTTAAACACTGATTCTCCCAGTTTTTTTCTGGCAGATTTAAGTAAGAGTGTGGTAAGCAATGAATATCTTCTTCCGACTCTCATGATTCTACTGTGTATGCTTGCTCTACCTAACAATTCTTTCCTTCTCTTTGTGGGTCCCCCAATCTTCATGTAAACACTCGTGTTTATACTGAATGATCGTGCGGATTACATTGTGAATACAACAAGACTGTGAGTTTTAAAAAATTCAATTATTTTCAGATTTTTCCATCTTTATTGGAGATGAAATTCCTTTTTGTAATGATTCTTCATTATTTGCTTGGGGTTTTTTCTTTCCCCAAGCAACAGGTGGTTTCAATATCACCTGATTGTTGTCGAGCAGTGGTATATATATATGATCTTGTAATTAACACTGTTTGTACATGTATATGTATGTATTTTACTTCGAATTATTGAGACTTATTTAAGGTCTTTGTTCCGGTAAGACTATTAATTCTAACTCAATTTAATTACGTCCAAGTTTTTGACATTTTCTTTGGTCTTATAGTTTTTTGACATTTCTTTTGTTTGAAATTTCCAGACATATTCCAGGAAATTTGATCAAAGTTGGGTGTACAATTGGTTGAAAATAATGAAATTGAATCAAATTAGTAAAAGAAATGATTTATTTTATTGTAAAGAAAACTGTGCTTATTTTAAGTTTTTGTTTTAAAGACTTTATTTCAACACAACGCTATCAGTATCACACTCGAATTTGACTTTTGTTGTAAATTTGTAATAACAAGGAGGAGGAGGCTTTTTCAATAAACAAGTTGAAAAATTATCTATATAATTGGCTAAGATCGAAATTATTAATTAAAGACTCGTAAATGTTAAGATCATTTTTTACGTCTTATGATTTATACCCTTATTTATTAAAGTGCATAATAAAATTTTCATTAATGCTTCTTTTTTTCTATTTTTTTCCACCTATGAATTCAACATGTAAATAAAGTGGGCAAAAATTAATTCGCGACCAATTTGTTCCTCATTTATTTGGTAATCGCGATTACCTCCCGGGAATCCATTTTGAGTTATGGAAGATAAGGCATTGACGATTTCAAAAAGGTATTTGGGTTTTGGTGTCTTAACTATTAATAACTAACATCTAACTTTGCTCGATTAAAAAAAAATCCTATGAATTCAACATGTGTTTTATTATTTGGAATTGTAATTTATAAAAATAATATTGGATACCTAAAAAGTATAAGAGGTTAAATATGATCTTAAAATATGAAAAATAGATGTTTTTTATCTTTTCAATGCTCATTTCTCATTTGTTAAATTTTTATGTTTTAATCCTCAAATTAATAGTTTTATTATCTTTTTGGTGTGGGGAAATATTTTAAAATGTAAATTAAATCTCTGGTACACAATACACAACTAAAATATATTATAAATAAGATAATAAATTGTTAAATTAGAACGAATCGTGCATTGACACGTAACCCACAATAGGTCGGTCAGTCTCAGATAAAAGCATTTAGCCTAGAATTGGTATGATACGGTCAACCAAAAACACCGTTTGAGCCTATAATTGGTTCGATACGATCAATCAAAAACACCATTCAATAATGTATAGCGTACTGAAAATTTCTGTATGAGACGGTATATATCGATATTATACCGGCCTTTTCAAACCAGATTTATATATATACCATTTCACATCAAATTTTTATATACTATTTAAATGCAAAATTTCGATAACCCAATATTTACCAAAATACAAAAAATTTAAAATATAATGTAAAGTTCACAAAGATTGAATATTACTATACCATACGAAAATTCACAATATACCTATCGATTTTCATTATTTTTCTAGGTTATAAATACAACATACCAAAAAAATTGATATTTTCCCAATCCCTACCATGATGGATCCGGATCTTCAATCCAAATTGACCCGCCCGACCGACCAATTCCGACCCATGACCTTCCTACCCAAATAAAGAAAAAAAGCTATGTCTTCATAATGTCATCACAATGTGCTTATAAATGTCATTTTTCCAAACACAATATATATAATCCCTGCATCCTATGGTCGGCCTCTCTTAAAATAAATAGAAACAGAAAAGCTAACCTGCGCCGAGGTGTAAGGAGAAGTTTCTCGCTTCTTTCTTTTATCCCTAAAAATCCCATTTTAATCGCTACTATATTTTCTCATATATTAACCGTCCTTTCATTTTTTCAGAGTACGAACCTTTTAAATTTACATCGATTCTTTTCCAATTCCCCGATTTCAGGTAAATCCAGATCTCTTAATTTTATTAGCGAATTCTCACTTTTTATGTAGACGTGTATGTTTAAAATGGACGAATTTCTTTAAAATTTGAAGAAATGAGACGAAACGACGAGCCCTATATTTTAAGATTTGATTTTTTTTTATTGTTTTTACTGGTTGTTGTTTGATGGGTTCTTATCGTTTTCACTAGATTTTGTCAGGAATAGAAGTTTTTGTATTTGATCTGTAAATTTGCTTGGGGACTATTGATTCATGAGGCATGTTTGCTGTTACGTGGACTGGGTTTTATTACGTTTTAATAGTTTTCATCTCCTTATGTAGGAATGTACATTTGGAAAAAAAAATAGGGAGGAAAGTTTGACAGAAAATGGAGTTTAAATGAGTGGTAATGATTTGTAATCTTCCTTCGAATGCTGTTGGTAAATATGAGAAACAATAAGAAATGCTTAGAGCATAACGTGGGGAATTGAGATTGCATAAAAAAATTCATGGAGTTGTTAACATGTGATGTTAATTGTGATTTGTTTCATATTAAGTCACTGTTTTAAGTTCTAATGGATGCTTAATTCTTTGGAATTGGAGTGCTTGATACAAACTTTAATCCGTTTTGATTAGCATAATGTACATTTACATTGTTATGAAGATATGAGCATTATTCATCTGGTAATATGTGAGATTTTGCATAGATATTTTTGGGAATTATTCGGGCTATGTACCCTTGTCTTACTAAATGTGTTTCGATTTGGACATTTTCTCCCCTACATTCTCTAATCGGCTAGTAAAAGTTCAATACAATGTACTATGATTTTTTATAGTGAATAGCCAATCCTACTCAGATCTTTAATCTTGGAACACAGAAAAGTGTTGATATTTGATAATTTGTTAGTAATTTGGAGACATTCTGCTCGTCTTTCTCCGTTGGCCATCTTTTGTTCTTGGTGTGATTATTAAAACCCCCTAATCGGATATTGTTGGATGAGGAATGAAATTTTGAATCCTTGTCGTGTCTATATAGATACTTGGTGAGACTAGTAAGGAGAAAGAATGTGAAATAGAACGGTTCCTCTATAGAACTTAGATTTGGCATGAAATTGAATTTTCTACTCGAGATATGTGATGTAGTGAGCCAGGTGAAAGTGTAGAGCAGTTTTAAATGTCTAACAATGAATGCCTCGTTAAAATTGTGATCCACATTTTAGAGATCTTTAGCCAACATTCTTGTTTGAGATGCATAATGTGTAAAATATAATTAAGCTGATTCATGTTTCTTGATTTTTCATTTTCTTGGATTATGGTGATTCATCTCCTTACTTTTTTTGTGTGGTGGTCATAAGTAGATTTGGATCGTTTTAAATGTGTTTGTGTACAAATTTTCAAATAAAAACCATTTTTGTTTAAAAAAAAAACTCGAAAGAAACAAAGTGGAATCATAAATAACAAATTGGTGATGAATTTAGACAGTTTAAGAAAAAAAAATTTATAAAGAAAGAGCTGCCCCCATATACTAGGTTCTTTTCCCCCCTTTTTTCTTTGTGAACCTTATCTATGTTCCCATGGTTTTTACTTACGATGAGAATGAGAACTAGACTAATGATTATATCCTGCCTTTGCTATATTTGACGTTTTTTTGTGTGTTAATGGAAACTTTCTCAACTTTAGTATTTATTTGTTCATGTTTACATTATTTTCTAATGTTCCTTGGTTGCCTTTTGATATTAATACATGATTTTATGTGGTGCTGAACTTTATTTTGTAGGACAACACGTGTCAAATATGTTTATATTAATAAGAGTTCTTGTTCGAGATGCATAATGTGTGAAACACTATTAAGCCGATTCATCTTTCTTGATTTGTTGTTTTCTTGGATTGTCGTAATTTATCTCTTTACTTTTTTTTGTGTGTGTGGAGTCAGATTGTTTTAAATGGCAAAATCTAAGATGCTGCAGTTGAAAAGTCGACTCCCTTACCATGGACCTAGTTTGCACAAGCTATCATCTCGTCATAAGAAGGTTCACCACGAGATGATAGCATCGGAAAAGAAAGACTGGGAAGATGCTGTATGTCTCCGCTTGCTTAGAAGTTCCCCACAATCCCGCCCTTCTTGCTTGTTCCTCCTTGACGGAAAAGGCTGTCCCTACATGTGTGCCACCAGCCATCGGTTCTCCAACTGTCTCGAACAGTACAGGAAAACCTACACCAAGGGTACCTCCAAACAAGCCCCACAACCACTTGAAGGCCCGATCAATCCCATGGACGCCTCAGAAGAATCGGGCCACCCAAGAATGAAATGCAGGAGGTCGATGCCCGCTTTGTGGTGGGCAGGTGAAAGGTTGGACAGTCGTGGAGCCTGCACGGAAGTTTCTCAACGCCAAGAAACGAACGTGCACTCAGGATAATTGCTCGTCGTTGGAAACTACAACGAGATCAAGAAACACGTGAAGTTTGTCCACCCTTTGGCGTGCCCTCGAAAGGTTGACCCTTTGCACGCGGAGGAAATGGAAAAAAGCTCGAGAACGAGCGAGATCTGAACGACGTGTTCAGCACAATTAGGTCGACTATGCCTGGGGCGATTGTTCTTGGCGACTACGCTATAGAAACGAACTACTGTGGGCGTTTCTGGGGATTTTTGATGGCGCTGGTGATGATGGGCGGCTCTTGAATAGGGCATTCTTGGGGTTTCCGGTTATGGTGGGAGATGGGGCGGGGCCCCATTTTGCTCGGCTTACCTCTTGATCGGGGTTATGATTCTCTGGACGAGGAATACTTTCGGGTCTTCGATCCAGAGCTGGTCTTGCATCTAGGGGCGAGGGACGTAATATTCCAAGAATCGCGTGCGTCCTCATGCGAGATTCTTGTTTGGCAGGCACGGGCGAGATCGGTCGAGAAACGGCGGGATGAGGTGGTGCTGAGATTTGGTCCCTTTAGTAGATCCAATTCCATAATAAAGATCATATTGAGCTGGATTTTCTGAATAGTTGTTCCAACTTTTTTGAAGCTTTTTCTGTGTTGTTTTTTTTTGCTCATGCTCTGTTGTGTGTACAGGGGCGCCTTTGGGGGTATTAATGGTATTTTAGGTAGGTAGTATTTGAAATGCATTTCTTTCCATTTTGCAGTTTCTAATTCTCTTGAAGAGATTTATCTTGATTCAGATTCTCAATTGTTTCATTTTCTGAAGTACATGTTGATTTTGTACAATGATAATACTATCAATATATTGTGACATGCGTTTACAAAATTAAATTAGTTCATGTTTGGTTGAGTAATTTAGAGTTGAGATAATTCCATTTTGAAGAGCAGGTAGTTCCATATTTATAGACATTATTCTTCCCAGTTTATAACGATTAACACTCTATTGTAATAATATAAAATTGAAGAGTAGGTCTCCGTGAAATTAGTTCCATATTTATAGACATTATTCTTCAGTTATAACGATTAACACTCTATTGTCATATAGGTCATACCCTTTAGTAATCACTACTAATACCTTTGTTTGTTATACATCATACCATTTAGTGTTATGAGCAATACCCTTTATGTAGTGAAGATGCATATCTTTCAGTTATCACAATTAATACTTTTTTTAAGAATATAATTCACACTCCTTAAAATGCAGCTTTTTACGATTCTTGTGTGAAACTTGTTCAGTCTATCCTTTGCTCATTTTGAATTATTTCTTACAAAAAGTTTCACGGATTCTTATGTAAACTTGTTTCCAAATTTATCCTATCCTTTGCCCATTTTGAATTATTTTCCCAGTGATGTGTTTTGAGATTGAAGTTCAATTAATTCATTCCAAACTATAGTTTGAGGATCATATAGTCCACTTGCAAATCTCCTAATCCAAATGCATACATAGTCATAGCTTGGATTGATTTAAATTCAAATCTCCTAATCCAAATGCACCCATTTTCTGAGTGATCATAGCAGAATATGAAGCTGTTTGGAGTTGAGCTTCAATCCCTTTTTCACTCTCTTAATCTTCTATTCGAAATCTTTCCATCCAAATGCAACCTAGTGATAATCAATCAGTCACCCTTGCCAAACGAACCGATCTTGCCATTTCCAAGCCCGGGATATCTTCTTCATCAAACACCTCAATTTATTCTGCAGTTTCACATGACAGAACACAAAATCTATGAGTAAAATCATTGGAAACAAATAAATAGATACATTTTTTCCAATAATTATGAACATGATCCTTAAATACTTGTAATTAATAAACTCACACAAAAATGAGGATATCTTCTTCTTGTACTTCCCTTTCTGCCCTTGTTCATCCTAGTTTCTTGTTTGCATGACCCTTCATTATCACAATAATCCTCTGCAACAATGGGTTCATACCTGCATTTTGCCTTCATCCCATCAACATTAAGTGCAAATTAATAATAGTGTGACAAATTATGTTCGTTGATGCAATGAACGGTATGATTTAAAGAGTGGGAGTGAGAGATTTTACGTACATTGTGTTTTGGTTTTGAATTCTTGAAAGTTGGCAACGGTAATTGTTTTGCATTTGCATGCCGTAGCTTGTGAGCGTAAGCAAGGAGCTGAGCCCTCCGATCGTAGCCTCGCGTTTTGAAAATGCGATTCTTGAGAGAAACTTTTATTTGGATTGATCCTCTTGATCGGACCGTTTGTCCAACGGTCCGATTGACGGTCCTCGATTCTACATGGACGGTGATGATGACTCCATTGTTTTTTGACATTTTCTTACAACTGTAGATTACTATACCTAGCTCCCTCTTGTATCCTTTGGTCTGAATTTTGAGGGAGATAGGTTTCTTCAGTTGTAAATGATGCTATAATTTAGCAAGTTAGTAGGATTTATGTAGAATTGAGTTGGGAAAATAAATATGTTATTATTTTTACTTTTATTGAATTATTAAATAAATTGAACTTATGTGGATGGGAAATTTATTGTATTTATAATTTTATGCGATGTTTGAATATGTTAATTTAATTTGACTATAATAATATTAGGTCGAGTCGAGTTGGAGCTCCATATAAATATTATAATAGGGTGTGCTGATTGGATTTGTTTGAACTGAAATAGTGTTTAAAAAAAAAAAACTTTAACCGAATATTCAATATTTTCCAACTCACAAAATTCAAAATTAAATTTCAATAATTAAAAGCAATTAATATATATAAAGATGATCAAATTAACCGAACTCGGCTTGTTTTTATACATCTAAATTTAAGCTCACTCAGATATGCATGAATTCATTAATGTTGAAATTATAAGCTCAAATATGAAACTCAATTAATTTTTCAATAAATTTGAACAGTAATAAATATTTATACTTGATCTTTTATGCTTAATACTTGATTAATTTTTGAACTATTAGATTGTCCTTCTAAAATAACACGTCTAAATCTAGATTATGAAATATAAAGTGGAACAATTGGAATACTTTCTTCTTGTATAAATTAGTTAAAATTCTTAAGTTATAAATTAGTTAAAATTCTTAATTAATTAAAATTAGTTATAAATTAGTTAAAATTCTTAATTTAACATGATAAAATATTTTCTTGTATTTAAATACAAACAGTCAATCAAATAATATTTTAAAAAATGAATTTCTTTCCTTTTCCACCAAAATTTTTTTAACTGAAATTTCCATTCTAAGTCCATTTTCAAGTTTCAACCCACAATATATCAAATTAGTAATTTTTATACTATCTTTACTTTGAAATGCATATTGTATATATAAAAATAAATTTCATATCTAAAACAATTAGTTATAAGCAAAAGATATTGTAGTTTTTACAAAAACAAAAAAGAAAGAGAGAAATCTATTTGATTGTTGAGTGAATTAAAATTGAACGGATTTTAATAAAGTCAATAATGCATATATGATATATCAAACTCAAATTATAGTATGTATTTTCTTTTAATTGCACCAAACGATACATGTATTGTACTACATCCGTCCCATAAAAACGTCTGTTACCTTTTTTATTATTTTTTTGGCGAGGAATTATTTATTAAGATTTCAAATGATAAAGTGATTTTTAAAGAGGGTATTATAGATCCACCTCTCATCTATTGCATCGTCTTTAAAAATTATTTTATCATTTCAAATTGATAAAAAACTCAACGAAAAAAACACTTGAAAAACAAAGAATAGACGTTTGGGACGGAGGGAGACGGATATGCTTATTGAGAGAATTTCATCTCATCTAAAAAAGTCCAACTTTGTAGAGGGTAGAAAATAATCAATTTATTTAATTTCCATCTACACTTATAAATAAGTATATTAAAAAAAATTGAATAACTAATAACACAAAATTTTACCTATACTTTTATTTAAATATTCTGTCACCAGACAACACAGAAGATTGGTTCCAAGTGTAAGGAGTTCAAAATACACCAGCCCTATTAAATTAAAAAACACTTGTGTGCACCATTTTTTATAAAATACTCAATATTCTTTTAAATAAAATAATAAATAGGAATTAAATTTTTTGTAGTCCACTAATTTGATTTTGTTTTGAAATTCATTTAAATTATTTTGATCTTTTAATTTTTGTCCCGTAAATTATCATTTTTTTGAAGTTGGTCCTTTTTGCTTGTTATGAACGAATCACAAAACAAAATTAATCATCATATGTAATTATTTTGTTTTTTCTTTAATTTTAAAATGTCAAATAGATTTTTTTAATTCTAATAATTTTGGATTGAGATTTTTCTGCTTATTTCTTTAGGAATGAATAATGGTTTCTGCGTATTTTGGTTTATTTTTTGACTTTTCGATCAGTTTAGACCTATAAAACGACCCGATTAGTTTTGTCTTTTAATATACACATTGTTTTTAAACCCCACACAAAACCTGATCAAAATTATTATAATTGAAAAGTTCAAGTGACGCTTCAAAATTAAAGGAAAAAATAAAATAATTACATATGTGTGGCCGGTTTTCTTTAGTAGGGTTAAATAGTCAATTTCAATAATTTAAAAAAATTTACATGACTAAAGTTAAAATTCAAAACAATCCCATCGATTTTAAAATTATGCACAATTAATGGACTAATAAAAAAACTTAATCCCCAACAAATAATAACAAATTAATAGGTATTTTTTAATAAAACAATTACTCCCTCTGTCTCAAACTTTCGTTTCGGGTGTCTCATACTTGACTACTACTTTCCTTAAATGGAAATACATACTTTATCATTTTATCACATAAAATATTAATAAATAACTATTTTTAACCCCAACTATCCATCACTTTATCACATAAAATACTAATAAATAATTTTTTCTACCCAATACTTTATCAATTTTTCTTAAAAATTGAGCACACAGTAATGCGGTGGTCGAGTTTGAGATGAAGGTAGTATTAATAAATAAATAAGATAAAGTTACACACATATTCATACACGTAAACAAGTACAAAAACAGATGTATAAATACGCAGTGAAAGTGCAAAAAGTTCGTTTTTCTATTTTATTAATTTATTTTCATTCAATTAGTTTGTTAGTTTCCCCTTTTTTTCAGTACTGCAATTTATTTTGTAACTGCCGTTCAAATGGTGGATGGGGATCAGCCGGCCGACGACGATATGCCGGAGGCGGAGACGCCGCCGCCAGCCGATACGCCGGCGGATCAGATACCGGCGACGCTCAGCCACGACGGGCGTTTCATTCAGTATAATATATTCGGCAACGTCTTCGAGGTGACCTCCAAATACAAACCCCCAATCATGCCCATCGGGAAAGGCGCATACGGAATCGTTTGGTAAAACATATTTTTCTCTCAATTTGTTGTTGGATTCTTCTTCCTCTGTTTGCGCGAGGTTTCTGTTTTTTTTTTCTCTTTATTTTGTTGTTGTTGATGTTGGATAGCTCGGCGACGCATATGGAGACGAATGAGCAAGTGGCGATTAAGAAGATTGCGAATGCGTTTGATAATAGAGTTGATGCGAAGAGGACGCTGCGTGAAATCAAGCTTTTGCGACACATGGATCATGAAAATGTTGGTGAATATGATTTTATTTTGCGGATTAGATGTGCATACTTGTGTGTTTCGTGTACGCATATGTAATTTTTATTTCTGTATGAATCATTATTTCTTGTGTGGTTAATGCGTTTTGCTGAAGTTAGCTTAGAGGTACGTTTATATTTGATTCTTCTTTTAAATTAAAGAAAAAAAGAACATAAATGAAAATGCCCCCTTTGATCATGATCTGGATGATTATGCTTGCATTGCCTGATTGAATCGGATGAATTTTGTTGGATAAATACGTTGCTGGTTTACTTTTCTAGAGTTAGTTAAAAAATGCCACACAATCTGATTCTTGGTTACTATCCAATTCTGTGTACTATTCCTAATTCAATGAGTTTTGGTTGTTAATATTAACAGTGGACCACAAGCAAATAAGCGTAGTTTCTTAATGAGTGATAGGACTGAAATGTGATTGCTTATTGAATAGATAGAGTAAGTTTGAGGATGTTTTGGATTAGACTTATGTAACTTATACATAAAAGAAGAGAAAATATTCTTAAAAATTAACACATTTTACTTCATTTGGAAGTGAAAGCGAAACCTGTTAATACTACTTTAGTTGACAAGGAATTTTGCACTTATTCTTATGTTATAGGTTTCCATTGAAGTAATCCTTTTCTAGTACATGATATAACACGGTAAATCTTAAATGACTTTCACTTGTAGCTAGATATGAAAACTAGATTTGATATCATAATGCTAACTATTTGGTTTCCATTTGGATTCCTATTAAAAATTGGAAGTTCAATCTGGAAAGGAATTATGCTAAATATTCACTTCATTGCTTTTTAATAATGTCGTGAATAGGTAGAAGGATGATGAGACAATGTTTCTCTACTAGTAACGTGTAGCATATTCATAGCTTGTGACTGGAATTATTCTATAGTTGTGAAATTCATTGAAGATTATTGGATTATCAGGCATTTAGTTCAAAATTGTGTGGGATAAATGCTATGAGCGTATAGCTGTCCTACAGAAAACTCTACTTATTCAGGCAGACATGGTTGGAATGCCCAATTTGGAGATATGACCAGTAAAGCCACAAATAATTTAGAAGGGTCGAAAATTGGGATTACAAGGCATGTCATGCTTGTAACACAACTTATTGTGGATTGACTAATTCAGTTGAGAAACTTTTTGAATTCATACAATCTAGGGCTTCTTAAACATTTGTGGTGCCTTTTTGATCAATTTACAATCTTGATATGTGATTCCTAGGAAGAAAAGTTGGATTAAAGTAATGCATAGTTCATATATGCAAACAACCATGGATCACATGCCCAAAACTTTTAATGTCTCGTAGACCATTTTGTTTCTAAATGTACTTTTTTTGGGAATTGGGGAGGGAAGAAAAGTTGGCTCTTTGCAGCTTTGTCCAGGTTCACCATATTAATACTGTATTTGAACCATATATTTTACTGTCAAGGGCATTTTCGATATAAAGCTATATGTTCAGTTGTTCACAGGTATCACAGGACCTGTCCTCACTTGCCTTTTTCATTTTAGAGCTGAAATAAGGATATTCATCTCAAAAAATTGATCTAAAGAAATCAGCACATTCTTACCATATTAGTTTTGTTGCATTAGTTGGCTTTATAGCATGTATTTTGACAGCATCCTGTCTTTTCTGATGCTTCAGCTTTTGATACTGTCTAGGATGGTTTCATAGAGAATTCCTAGGTCTGGATTTCGGGCTGTCATTTTTTTTCCACGGTTACCTTGGCTTCGTTTCTGAGGTTTTTAGTTTAAAGATACATTTTTACTTTCTCTTTTAAGTTTTAATTGCCTCTTTGACTGGGAAATAGGAAGACAAATGATCCTCTACATATTTATGAAAGTAACCTCCAAATAAGAAGGGGTACATGCATATATGTTTGAAATAATATTAGTGTCCATGAAGTTTTTTGCTCCTCTCTTTGTCATGAGGAAACGTGTTACCCATGATTTCCTTACTTATTTTCCTTTTTCTGGTTAGTTCTAGACTGTGACATGTGCTTGGCCTTTTAGCAACTTTTAATTGTTAAAATTTGCTGCTCTCCATTTTATCAGTCAGTGCATTGCTGAAGCTCTAGTACACTTTTTACGCCTACCATGTTTAATTAGTGGTATGCACGATCTTGGTCTTTTATTAATGATGCAAATCTTGTTTTTTCAGATTATTTCAATCAGAGATGTAATTCCACCTCCGGAAGGGGAGCATTTAATGATGTTTACATTATATATGAACTTATGGATACTGATCTTCACCAAATTATCAGATCCAATCAACCTTTGTCAGAGGAGCACTGCCAGGTTATATATACTAGTGTTTAGACAGAAACCAAACATCTGGGTGCTTTTTTTATTATTCGAAATATAATATAAAGGGATTAGACAGGCATATCTTCGATTTTCTTCTGCAGACTCTTTGGTGGCTTATTGTTTAATTTTAAGTTGTTATAGTAACATTTACTCTGCATCTCGGAGTAGTTTTGATACTATTTTTGGTCTTCTGCATAATATTTACACCATGGTTTTCTTTCTTGATTTTTCACTGCATTATGTAGAAGGAATGTGTGTGTTCATTGCAGGAACTCTTGTCTGGTAAAATAACTATACCCGTGTCTTTGTTGCAGTATTTCTTGTATCAGATCCTCCGTGGCTTAAAATACATACATTCAGCAAATGTTCTGCACAGGGATCTAAAGCCTAGCAATCTTCTACTGAACTCAAATTGTGACTTGAAGATATGTGATTTTTGGATTGGCACGAATCTCATCTGAAGCTGATTTCATGACCGAATACGTTGTTACAAGATGGTATCGTGCTCCAGAACTCTTGTTAAGTTCATCTGATTATACTGCAGCTATAGATATATGGTCAGTTGGGTGCATTTTCATGGAGTTCATGGACCGGAAACCATTGTTTCAGGTTCGAGATCATGTCCACCAGTTACGCCTCCTCATAGAGGTATCTCTCCCTCTATTTGGTTTCTAATTTACATATGTAAAGTCAATTTGATTATTTTATACTACTATGTTAAAATGTTATTATGAATGTTGCATTGCTCTGCAGCTGATCGGGACCCCTTCAGAACCCGAGCTATCCCTTCTGAACGAAAATGCAAAAAGATACATCCGACAGCTCCCACCATATACCCGACAATCATTTACTGAAAAGTTTCCTCAGGTTAACCCTCTTGCTGTTGATCTCGTGGAGAAAATGTTGACTTTCGATCCTAGGCAAAGGATTACAGGTTAGTTTCGACTCTCGGCCTCTTTAAGATATGATGGGTGATGGAATGTTTATTCATCGAGTAACACTTGGTTACATAAGTATTCATTACATTCATCTAATTCATCTTCGATTATATATATTGTGCAGTTGAAGATGCATTGGCCCACCCGTACCTGACCACACTCCATGACATCAGCGACGAGCCTAGTTGTACGACTCCCTTTAACTTTGACTTCGAGAAGCACGCACTGACTGAAGACCAGATGAGGGAGCTGATTTACCAGGAGTCTCTTGCATTCAATCCTGAGTATCGGCTCATGTGAAGATCGAGTTATTCTTCTCGTGCTTTAGTCTTGTGTGTATACTTGTCCATCCAAAACCTGGATGGCTTTTATTTTCAAACATTTGATTTGACATTTTTTTTTATGTACCGATTCTTCCAGCTCCATTCTTTCTGGAATTTATTGTTCAGGAATAAACCGATGGTGTCTGTGTTCTAAAAAACCCGGTCTAACACTGGCGGGTTTTAGTCGACGCTTCTAGAACATTATTAGTCTTGTATGTTACATTTTCTGATAGATTGAAAATTGATTGAAGTTGATAGCAGCAGAATCAGGATTCTATACCATCTCCACTGAAGATGGGGGAATTGAAATATCCATGAGCATAAGAATCTATGCTCTACCATTATTGACATTCTTGAAAGTGACAGCCATTTAATTTCCCTATATATATATATACTCTTACATTGTTATACACAACATATACCATCTAAATCTTTTATTCATGGCTCAAGCAGGTTCAGTTTCTGTTGAAGCAGAGACACTGAACCATGTCCTAGGGCTAATCGAGGCCTTCCGTGCCTTCGATTCAGACAACGATGGTTCGATCAACGCTCAAGAGCTCGGTGGGATCATGGGATCCCTCGGGTACAATGCTAGCGAGCAAGACATCCAGGCGATGATGCAGAGAGGAGACGCTAACAAGGACGGGCAACTGAGCTTGACCGAAGTTTCTTGATATGAATACGGAGGATCTGAAATGAACGGTCTGAGCGCTCTGAAAAACGGCCCTCGAGGGGTTGGATCTGGAAGAGTATGATGTGTTGAGTGGTGAAGAATTGTATCAGGTTATTGAGAATGTGGGGGTTGGATTGAGTTTGGGTGATTGCCAAGATATTGTGGCTTGTATGGATGGAGATGGAGATGGGGCTATAACTGTTGAAGAGTTTAAACTTTTGGTGAATTCTCTTGTTTAGGTTTTAATTATTAGTTAGTTTGTGTTTGAGTTTGTTGCATAAGTGGAAGATGTGATCTTTCATGTATCCTGTAGTATTTGAAGAAAATATTGTGTTATGTTTATGTTATTTTACTTATCGTAATGGAATTATTAAATAAATGTTATCAATTTGTATATTAAAGAGTTCCCTTTTTATATATGGACCCAGAAAAGTAAAGATAAATAATACACTGGTCCTATAAAAAACATGGGACACCACCTTTTATTATCGAGTTTTAGTGAGCGAGTTGTTTATTAGTATTTTAAATAATAAAGTAATTTCTAAGAAGAGGTATTATAGATCTACCTCTCATCTTTAATATGCTATCTTTAAAAATTATTTTATTATTTCAAATACTAATAAAAAATTCACTCCAAAAAACATGAAAATAATAAACGTGTAGCCCATTTGACGTCGCATATTTTTTTAGATATGAATGTTCATTCTCAGTTTTCACACTTCCCCATTCATAATTTTGCACTATTTTCTTTAACTTTAATATTAGCACCTCTTGTGCTAGACTGCTAGTCAAGTTCACAAATGCATATCCCAACAAAATATAGACACTAAATTAATATAATAGTCAATATTATAAACAACAGTGCCTAATAAATTATTTAATTACTAAATAGAACAAGTCATACTCTATGCAAATGCTATTCAAAAAACTCCAACATGAAATCTCTCCTGCAAATCATAAAATGTAGTAAAATTAACCCAAATTTATACTCATTTTTTTTAAAGCATCATGCCTAAATTATATCCCGTCTCATTACGAGACCGTCTCACGCAAGTATGCCTCTTAATTTATTAGTATTTTTTATATAATTATTTTTTATATTTGTTTTAATATTTTTTTGGGTTATTAAATTTATGTTTGGTGTAGATTAAAATAAGTTGCTTGTGTGAAAAATTATTCATCTTCGGCACCTTAGACATGTTAATTATGGGAGCGGACAACTCTACATCACCTGATTCCCTCCCAAACGGCGCCGTTTTACCTCTTTTTTCTTCTTTTTATTTTTTTTATTTCAAATATTTATGAAACTAACCACTACCCCACTTTTTCATACATGATACAACCAGTTAAATTGCCCCTTTTCTTATTTTAAATATTTTTATAAAATCCTCCACACTGTATTTAATAATTCTCATTATATTTTTGTGAAAAAAAATGAAAATTACATATAATATAAAAAACAAAACAGTTTTCCCCATTTTATTTATGTAATTCTCTCAATTGTATAATTGTTCCTTCACTTTTATTTTCTATATCTAGTGCACTTTTATTTTCTATATCTAGTGAATTTCTATTAAAATTGACATACTAAGTTATTTTCTTATTTAAATAAAAATTGTCCCAATACTTTTCAGAAACATAATATATTAAATAAATTAATTAATAATAAATTTCACATGTTAAAAATTCAGGTATTATACAAATTATTTTGCAAAATTTATCAAACAAAATTCATAAACGAATAATATTAAATTAAAAAAATAGAGTGTGTCTCGTGTGTATTAGGTGATCGTGCACCTCATAGTGTATTTTAAAATCATGCAACTTGTTTTACACTGAAATGTGCAACTTATTTTTCATATTAATAATTTATACGGATCAGTATAAACAAGTTATATGTTTCTTTTTAATAAGTTACATAATTTTAAAATATATTATGGAGTGAACGATGCACCTGATGCATACAATATTTAGCCTAAAAAGTATATGTGATACTGTATTAAAATTAATAATCATACATAAAATGATAAAGCCATAATTAGGGGAAAGGGGAGTGGCGGCTACTTAGAAGAAAGGGTGCAGAACTCGGTAGGCGCCAGACGGGCGTTTCTTGGCCGCCTATAATTTTTTTTTTGTTTTTTTAGATTATAATTTTACTTTGAAATTTTCAACATGAAAAATCACAACATGAAAAAAGTATTGCCGCCTAGGCTTGCTCGTCCACCTTTGTAAAAACTCACCGCGGGTGGCGGCCGCCTAGACCGAGTTCTGGACC
Organism: Stenogyne calaminthoides; assembly: GCA_037126765.1. NCBI lineage: Eukaryota > Viridiplantae > Streptophyta > Magnoliopsida > Lamiales > Lamiaceae > Stenogyne > Stenogyne calaminthoides. The sequence goes on from JBBCBC010000005.1 coordinate 48,423,175, forward strand.
ACTGCTTAGAAGAGACTAGAAAAATATAAAAAATATATAAGAAAAATAAAAAGGAAATGAGAACAAAATATTGGAGAAATGAAAAGTAGGCAAACGGCGCCGTTTGGGAGCGGACAGCAAAGTCTTGTACGGAAATAACTCATACTCCTACATTTTTAATTTATTGTTCTTACATTTTAATTTAATTAATTGGTCCTGGTCATTCGGAAATCAAAGTTATTTATGTAACAATATTTATTTGGAAGAAATATTTATATTAACAAAATATATAAAACTAGTTTAGTGTCCGTCTTTAATTAAAAAAAACTATATTCATAATATATAATATAGTCAATAATAAAAATATAATTATATGCACTAAACATGAATTCATAATTATTTATAGTGTATATTAGTATACTTGGTTAAACAATTATTTGAATAAAATTTTTGTGTCAAATTCTACCTATTTTACAATTGATTCACGAATTCCTAACTTAAATTTGAGTTTTTTTTTTCTTTCTTCACTTTAAAAATCGAGAATTGAGAAAGAAAGAGTTTGCAAATCAGTTGTAGAATGGACGTGGGGAAAAAAAAGATTGTGCTTAGTATATAAAAACTAACAAAAAATATCTTTTTACAAATCACGTGTGTGTACATGTATAAAACCTAGATAAAAATTAGCTTGAAAAATTAGTTCAGTGGTTTAAATGTAATAAAATAATAGTTTGTATAGTTTAGTGCAACAAAAAATAGTTAGGTGGTTTAGGTACAATTTTAATGATAGTTTAGTGGGTTTAGTGCAATTAGTTCAAATCATAGTTATTGTATATTTTTTTTAATTAAACTACATGAAGATCAACAAAAGGGAGACGACACATCTATAAAGGACTTACATGTCTCCGCTGATGGTCTAGTTTCGGTTGACCAGATAAGACAAATCATACTTGAAACAATCAAGGACAAGTAAGAAGAAAACTCTAAATTGTCTTTTACCTACACCAAGCCAAACACTAAGAGAATTGACGGTTTGAAAATGCCGGCATGTTATTAACCTCCCAAATTTTAACAATTTGACGGCAAAAGGCAATCAAAGCAAGGATCTATTCGAGGTGCCCGATTTCAACAATTTGTGCCCCGGATCTATTCGAGGTACAATTAAATACAAATTTAAATTGAACAATTATTTCTAACATGATCAATTAACCTATTAATTCAATTAGCAAATACCAACAACAATCATGCGTACAATAATTTCACGTAAATTCCTACACATGCGGAATCTAGGAGTTTACGAGAAACGTACCTCTTGGAGTGACAACCTTTGAGACGATGGATCAACATAAGTTCCTTCTCAAGTATATCCCAAGTCCATGCTCGTAATCCGTTGGAGGATTCGCATTTAACAATTATAACAAAGGAGAAAAAAAAAATATTGCACCACCTTTGTGGAATTCTAATTTTTCCAAGATCGAATTGTGTTGAGGATGAAAATTCATCCCTATTTATAAGAACTAGGGGGGGGAAACAAAATTTTAGTGATTTAGGGCTTCATGGAAATTTCCTTGTATCTTCTTCAAGATACAATCTTAAATATATCTCATATATTCTATTTTCCATAAATAATTACAAAAGATCTTTTTCCTCCCATTCTTATAATATTTTCAAATCTTTAAGTAAAGAAACAAGATTTGAGATTTCTTGAATTTATGGGATAATCTTGTATTCCAAGAATACTTATCTTTTTCAATAAAAATCTTTTCAAGAAAATCAAGAAAATCTTTTCTCTTCTTTTCCTTATTTTTTTCGAAAATAATAGGAAAAAATTAGGCAATATTATTTTCTTCTCCTTTTCATTAATTGAACTTATATTGGGCTACTTGAGGGGCCTTTAGGAGAATTAAGACTGGACTTCCAATGGGCTCTGAATTTCTAATATTGAGCCACAATATCATTCAACCCATTAATATTAGTTTACTCGAAAGATAAAATTAATATTGCACTATCCATCTTAATCCATGTTACGATAATATTCCTCCCCAGTTATTATTTCCGTGTTTAAAAATTATTTAGTCCATTAATTAATTAAGCCACTGAAAAACTTTATATTAATTAATATATTTTTCCTTGGAGTAAAGATAGCTCAACATTATTATCCATACCGGAACTTAATCCACTTGCAAGATTTGTATGATAAAACTTCTGAGCCCACCAAGGGGACAAATCAGACAAGACCTTCCTTGCACACGTTGCTCTGTATTAAATCTTAGCAATTGCCATGTAATTAATAATATTGCCTAAAATACAAAGTATAGAATCGCTCTCTAATTCTAAACCCAACGTAGATCAAAACAATAAATACTAATTACATACAATCCTATTTAAGTGACAGATGTTAAGAAATCAACAACCACTGAGGTCTAATTCTTCATCCCATAAAATCAAGACGGAAGAATTTATCCTCTCTCAGAGGTCCTCTTCGGTAGCGTCACAAAGCACTAGTGTTGGGGTTATCTTTGGAAAGTATGCTTTTCTTGTATAACCAAACTGAATTCTGTCTTATTCTTGAAATAAATTATTTATCATTGATGCTTTAAATATCATTGAATGTTACATACATTTCTTTTATAATTGTTCAATAAACAAGTCGTGTTACATTGTACTTAATTTAGTGATACTAGATCACGAAAGATTAAATTAATAAATCCCTTGTAACTAAAAAGTACGATGTTCCATGACTAGATGGAAGTGAACAATCCATCCATCGAAAGGTTGAAGTGTAAGGCTCGAGATTGACTTGTCTTGACCGAGAGATTACACTAGTGCATGGTGATGCCTTTGAATAGGACCTCTGAGGAGGATAAATTCTTGACCAATTAGGAAGAAATTAGACCTCGGTGGTTCGTTATTTCTCAATCTTCGTCCCCTTAAATAGGATCGTGTGTGGTTAGTAACTATTGCTTTGACTTATGACGGGTGAGAATCAATGAGATTCAATACTTTATATCTTGGGCAATATTCGGGTCACACGCACGATTGCTAAGATTTAATACGAAGAATCATGTGCTAAAGACGTTTGTTTGATTTGCCCCTTGGGAGGTTCATAAGATTTATCATACCAAATCTTGCAAGTGGAATTAGTTTCCTGTATGGATAATAATGTTGAAACTGCTTTCGACCACCAGGACAAACGATATTAATTAAAGGAAAAACTGCTTTGATTGGTTTGAATTAATTAATGGGCTGGATAATCTTAAACACTTAGAAATAATAATTTGAGCCATATTAATGAAAGAATATGGGTTAAGATGGATAGTGCAATATTAATTATGTAAAGGGATTAATTAATATTTATGGGCTTGAATAATATTGTGGCTCAATATTAGATATTCAAAGTCCATTAGAAGGTCCAATTTTAATTCTCCTAAAGGCCCTCAAGTAGCCCAAAGATAAAGTCCAATAACCGAAAAATGTGTTTAAAATAAAATAAATTATTGTTTTTTATTTTTCCTATTTTTCTAAAATAGATAAATAAAAGAGGAGAAAGATTTTCTTTGAATTTTGTTATGGAATGAGGATAAGTATTCTTGGAATACAAGTTTATCTCATTAAATTCAAGAAATCTCCCCACTTGACTATTTATCTTGAACTTTTCGAAAATAATGAAAAAAAAAGGAATGAAAGATTTTCTTGATTTTCTTGAAAAGATATTATGAAAGATATGTATTCTTGGAATACAAGAATATCTCATAAATTCAAGAAGATCCCAATCTTGGAAATCTTGGCCTTATTTTTTTTCGAAAATTCCATAACAAAGGAGGTGGGATTTTTTTGTGGAATATTTTAAATATGGAGAAAAGAATATATTGGATATATTCAAGATTTCTTGGAGACCAAGAAAAAGATTTTCCCATCTTATTCACACACACAATTTTTAGACCACCACCTTCTATATAAATGGGGATGAATGTTTCATCCCCAAGTGCAATTCCATGTGTTGGAAAAAATTAAAATCCACAAAGGTGGTGCAACATAATTTTATTTTTCCTTTTGTTAAATTGTTCGCAGTTCCTACCACCGATTGTTGAACAAGGATAAGGGAATACTTGAGAAGGCTTTTTGGTGTTCGTGTGAATCAGGATCCATCTTCTCAACGGTTGTCACTCAGAGGTTAGTTCACATAAACCCGTAGTAATTCCGTGCGTGGGATTTATGTGAACTGCTTTATATGCATGATTGGTTGTTGAATTATTATTTGAATTAATATAGGATTAATTCATGCTAGTAATAATTGTTAGAATTAAATTTGTATTTAAATATTCATCCCGAATAGATCCGGGCAATTAATTCCCCAACAAATCCGTATCGAGCCTCCTCGTTTTCGACTCAATTTTAAATTATAATTTAATTCATTTTCATTAAATTTGAAATTGGATAGTAGAATTGCTAGATCTTTTTTTGGTGTATCCAATTGTCATGGTATTTTATGAATGTTTATATTTATGCATGCATATAAATTGTGGTTTTAATTCGATTTGTTCGAATTCGTTTTACCTCGTGAGAAAATCCACGAGTAGATTAGAATTTGTTTGATTCGTTCAATGTAATAGACTAGTCTAGATCTAGGTTTATTTATTTTTTGTAAATAAATTATAACCGGTCAAACGGAGGCGAGACGAAGAATTAAATAGCGATCCGGAACCGGACGTGGCGACATCGCTCGCGCTAACGCGTTAAGGGAGGCACGCCACGAGGACGACGCAGCGCAGCGTAAGCGTGGGTAAGGCCGGGTCGGCGAAAGCGTTGGATCAGGCGGAATCAGCACCGGACGCTGAAGGCCAAATGACAAGCTGGGAAAGGCTAGCATGCTCACGGTTCGGAATCGGCCCGGTTCCGGTTCAACCGGGCGGTTCCAAAATTACGGGAGGGGGAATCGAACCGAACGTGGCCAAGGCGGTTTTGGTTCGATTCTAGAAACCCATGGGATTCCGAGGTTCGGCCGGTTTTTTTTTTTTTTTTTTTTCATATATTTTTTCTTGTGTTTCTTAGTTTTTTGATCTAAAATTTGAAGGAATGTATAGATAGATCATGAAATTGACATTGTTATTGTTAATATGATATGAGGATTTAAATTGAACTATTATAAATTAGTAGCCTATTATAAAGTAATTGAACTATTACAAAATAGTAATTCTAACTTAAAATAAGCTAGTAATCTACTATTACAAATTATTTGAACTATTACAAATTTATAAATTACAAAGTGAACTATATCGAATTAGTAATTACAATTACAACTTAAAATTTTAAACTTTACAAAATAAATTTGGGGGGGGGGATTTAAAGAAATTGGACTTGAGCTTAAATTTAAGAAATAAACTTAGAAATTCTAAGTTTGAAACTTAAAATTAAGTTACCTACGATCCAAATAGGAATCAAAAGTCCACGTAGTTCTCTTTACCTCAAACTTACCTCGTTGACTTGGATCGATTCTATTCTTCATGCATCACTTCCTCGTGGTAGTTTCTTTGGAGCTATCTTGATCATCATTATCAATAAATTCTTGACTTCTCTTTTTTTACCCTCTTACCCAATCATCAAGCAAGCATTGGTTTTCCACGTTTTCAACGGTCATATTCGATCTCGTTGCATCAAAGTATAGCCTCCCAAACTAAAAAAGCTTGTTCAACAAAGAACGGTTGAGGGGAGATGCAAAAATTTCTCTTGCTAGCATTGACAATATTGGATAGATATTTTTCATCCTCGACCACCACTTTAGTATATTAAAAGTAGTGTTGTCTTCATCTTCATCAAAAGAACAAATGAAGAGGATAAATAATGATCAAGTTAAATAATAAGAGTTAGAAGTAGACCTTGACGCTTTTTGAGAACGTTCATCATAAAAACCCGTTAATATATCTTCTTCTTGACTCATAGAAGAGCCACCACCAAAATTTACTTCAAAACCGGGACCACTATATTCTCTAAATAAAGACATTAAAGTAACTTTAATCCAATTACCAATCTCTTCCGGATTAGGATATTCATCATCTTCACCCATGACCATATGTCTATTAGGAAATAAATAATTATAATACATATTTAACATCATTATTAATCCATCCAATCTTACTCTAGGATCAAACACTTTAGCAACCAAGAATAGATCGGGAATATTTGTAAAATATTTTTTCCATTTTTGCATCATAGAGAAAGTAGCACCACTTAATAAAGGATTTGTAATGTTTTCATTTAACACATGAGCAATTTTAATACAATAATCAAGCGCTAAATTACACGTAGGATAATAAACACCGGGATAACACTTTTGTGGAATCATTAAAAATTCCCAAAATTTTACACAAAAAAGTGCATGAATCCCAATATTGAGGATATAAAAACGAATACCACAATTTTCTTGAGTAAAAAATGTACATAAAAAGCGTCTTTATAATCCATAGACTCCTTTAACAATTTATACGTGGAATTCCAACGAGTTGACACATCAAGAGAATTTTTTTTGGGGATGCATATTGTATGTTCAAAAAAAACTTTCCATTTTTTCAACAATTTTGAATGTCTCGACATATAATAAATAAGCGGATCTAATAGGACCAACTTGTTCTTTCAAAGCATCTAAACCATCTTGAACACATAGATTTAAAATATGACACATACATCTAACATGAATTTTTTTTCCACCAAGATATGGTTGACAAATATTTGTAAGATCTTCAATAGTAGCCGTATTTGCACTAGCATTATCAAAACCAATAGAAAATATTTTTTTAGTAAGAGCATACTCATTTAAAATATCATGCAATTTATCTCTAATATTAACGACATTGTGTTCCGTATCAAAATCTCTATAAACAATCAATCTTTTGTTAAGAGTCCACGAATCATCAATCCAAGTGCATGTAACTCCTATATAACTATGCTTTTGAAAATTATCACTCCAAATATCCGCACATATACAAACTTTAACATTTAAATCGGTAAATAAATTAATCAAAGCATATTTATACTCATAAACAACTTTAGCAACATCACGAGTAGTAGTATGACGTGAAACTTTTTTTGCCGCGGGTTGAAGACCAAGGTTAACAAAATCATTCCAAAAGGAATTATCGGCAAATTGAAAAGGAAGGTGTTGTGTGCACACAAATTTAGCTAACAATTTTCTATATTTCATTTGATCAAATGTAAATAGAGAAGTGGGGTTACTTACCTCGCCTTGAACTCCACCACCGCCACCGGTTGACGTAAATCCACGAAGTTGTGCTTGGTTTGAACTAATTCCAACTCTATCCGGATGAATTTTTTTCAAATGCTTCTCGAACGTCCCATATCCCCCTCCTTTGACAAAAGAATATATTTTCTCACAATAGTTACAATGAACTTTAATAGTACCATCCTCGTTGATCACTTTATTAAAGTGACGTGCAAAAATATTCGACTTAAGTTGAGCTCGACTTGGAGTTGGGGTTGGAGTTGGCTCGGCATTGGAGTCGGTTGGGTGGTTTTGACTTTCTTGAGTAGGACGTCGTGGACCTTGTGGTATAGCATCATCTTCAAGAGAATTCTCATAACCGGGACCAAGTGTGACCTCAATATCATCTAAACTCCACTCGATCGGTGCCGGTGGTTGTGGAAGACGAACGGAAGAGGTGGAAGAAGCTTTGCCTTTACCCTTACCCTTGCTTTGATGGCTTGCCATAATAATAATATGTATGTAAGTGTATATGTAAATAATATATGTATGTAAGTGTAGTGTAATATAATATGTATGTAAGTGTAGTGTAATATACTAATATGTAGTATAGTACTATAGTAGTATACTAGTATAGTGTAATATATAGTGTATATAATATATAGTGTAGTATAAATATAATATGTAGTGTATAGTATGATATATAGTTTAGTGATGTAATATGTAACTATGTAAGTAATTTAAATAATATGTAAATAATAAACTTTGAGAATTGAGTGAGAGTTGAGACTTGAGAGAGTGATGAGAAGAAAGTAATGAGTTGAATAACTTTGGTGTGAATTTTGGAGTGGAATGAGTTGGTATTTATAGATGAAATCTTGAAAAAAAAAAAAAAAAAACGGTCGAAACTGGCATTGCTCGAACCAGAAACGGTTTCTGCAATGGCTCTTTGATCTCAAATTGGATCTCAACGACTCTTTTAATCTGGGCCATTGGATCTCAAATTTATAATTTTCAAAATTTGGGGGCGGTTTCGAATCGACCGGTTCCCTGTTCGAAATCGGCGGTTCTCGGTTACGTTTTTGCTAGAACCTAACCAAACCGTGGATTCTACGGTTTTGGTTCGGTTCCTAATCGAACTGCGGAAACCGGCGGTTCCTTGTCGAACCACCGCTTTCGATATTTTTGAGCATGCCTGGTAGGCACGCACGATTGGGCGACGCACGGTACTTGATTTTGATTTGGTACAATGGCGCTGTACACCTATCGGGGTGCCGAGATATGCCGAGGTGACCGGGCTTGGCGACGGCGTCTTGGCGCTTAAGCGACGCAACGCCGACGGCTTTCTGGGCCGGTAGTGCAAAGGCGTGCACTCCGACCCATGGTTGGTGGTGATGTGAACACGAGGCATTTTTTCAAGATGGTCAAGTGGGAGCTTTTCGAGACGAACGATGAGGGCTAAGAAGATGATTTCTCGAGATCAAGACATGACAAAAATTAACCGTGACAATTTGATATATGTGCCCAATGTGTTTAATTTTTTGTTTTTATGTTTTGCATTATTTTGTGCTTATTTAAATTGTGTTTAAATATGCGATGCATGAGAATATGCTTTTGAAAAATCTCACATTCGAAAATTACTAAGTATGTTTAAACAATTAATTGACAATTTTATTCCGGATAATAAAATTGAATTAATTATGACCTCCATGATTTATTTATTTGTGGATTCTTTTGGAGAAATTCCCCCCACTGGACGACCAAAAGATAGATTTCACATGAATAAATTCCGAAAGGATGATTGTGGGTTATTATTAGTGGCGACGATGACCCTCCCCACGAGGCTCGTTTAAAGCGAAATGATAATTCTGTATTTAATCATGGTTATTACTTAGGTATAAAATTGATATGCATATACTTCTCAAAGTCCCCTCGCAATTTTATATTGGTCAAGTGAGAGCCAACTATTAATCTGGATATTAAAGGTTTATAACTGTTTTTGTTTGTAACCTGCTTGAATGTGTTTAAATAATGACCCACCCCACGCGGCTTATTTAAATTGTTTTGAGATGTTGGCTGATGCATGTTCATATTGAGATTTTAATATGATACAGGTGATCGAACCTTGTGATATGTTTGTGCTTATACAAATTGTTATTTATTTCAGTTCAGCATGTCGCAACCTTTTAATCCATTGCTTTATACTCTCAAAGAATACCAACTTTCTGGTGATAACTATGTTATTTGGAAACGAAATATGAACATTGTTCTCACTGCACAACAACAACATTATTGGGTTCTTGATGTACCCAAGCCCCCGATGTATGCCCTCTTGAGGATCAACAGAGATCTTGAAAAGACACTTATATAATATTTGGGAGTAGGCTAACGAACCTATGAAACGTATAATCTTGACTTCACTGTCTGATGATTTGAGATACATTCATGAAGGTGTTGAGTCTGCTGCGGAAATTATACAAAGTCTTGAAGAAATGTTTTTAACAAAAAGACCGCATGATCAATCAGTTTAAAAATGACGACGTGGATAGGCTAAAAATGGTTGAGGGAACACCCGTAAGGGAGCATGTTCTCAGGGTAAAATGCCATTTTAACAAACTTGCTTATCTCGGTACTAAGTATTGTGATGAGGCTCAAATCGAATTTCTTTTGCTAAATCTTCCAAGGTGCTTCGATGGGTTTTACTGTAGTTTTATGATGAGTGATTACATGTTTACTATGGAAACTCTACAAGAAGCCTTGGAGAAAATAGGGAAGCATTTGGGAAAGAAAGACGAAGCATTGGTAACCAAAAGATTTTTCTCAAAATCTAGGCCAGTGGTAGGCAAGATTCAAGAAAAGGAAAGTGGTCAGATCCAATCCAAACTCATTACCAAGAAAAGTGAGAGAAAGACAACTAGCTGGATGGGTGTCAAGAAGGTACCAAAAGGAAAATATTTTAACTGCGGTGAAAAAGAACATTGGAGGTCAGCCTGTTCCAAACCTAAAAGGAATGGAAAGAAAGGTAATTCTCACGCACTAGTTGTTGAAACTTGTTTAGCGGCGTATGCCTCCCATTTATGGGTGGTGGATACGGGATCCACTAATCATGTTTGTTTCACTTTACAGGGGTTCAAGTGGACCCGGAAATCAACTTAGTGGGAGTGAGATCCTCATCACACCGGGCGATGCGATCTTCTGAGAGTGGCAAAATGGGCGATGGGAGAAGTGCACTGCCTTTTTGAAGACAGAGTTTTAATTTTAAGAGATGTTCTTTACGTTCCTAGTTTTAGAAAGAATTTAATTTCGGTTTCTAAACTCTATCTTGATGGATATTCGGTTACTTTTGATAAAGTTGTTACCATTTCTCTTTATGATAAATTTTTTACGTCATGGAACGTTGTTGAATAATCTCTATACAATTAATCTGTACTTTTACCACTCACGAAATGCATCCTATAACACATCAATTGTTTTCGATAAAGGAAAAACGTTCATCAGACGTGAACGAGACACTTCTATGGCATCTTAGATTGGGATATATTAATCCAAAAAGGATGCAAAGGTTGGTAGAAGATGGTTCATTGGAGTCTCTCCGGGTTGAACTAATTCCAACTTGCGAATCATGCTTGGAGGGTAAAATGACCAAGAGGGCATTCGGAGCCAAGGGGAATAGAGCCAAAGAAGTGTTAGAAGTCGTTCACACGGGCGTATGTGGTCCAATGTCAATCAAAAGCAAGAGGAGGTTATGAGTATTTCATCACCTTCATTGATGATTACTCAAGGTACGACTACATTTTCCTTATGAAGCATAAATCTGAGACCTTTGACAAATTCAAAGAATTTAAGGCTCAAGCAGAGAATCGTAGGGAAAAACGTATCAAGTCTCTACGATCTGATCGTGGAAGCGAATACCTCAGCGATGAGTTTTTGAACTACTTGTCAGATGAAGGAATTGTATCCCAAAGCTAATCGCATCTTTAACCCCCAACAAAATGGGGTTGCAGAAAAAAAAATGAACTCTTTTAGAAATGGTTAAATCAATGATGAGTTATGCGGATCTACCCAAGTCGCTTTGGGTCATGCCTTGAAACAACGGCTTATATTCAACTTGGTGCCATCCAAATCGGTTCCCAAAACTCTCAAAAATTGTGGACCGGCGCAAGCCGATTTTGAGACACATGAGAATTTGGGGGGTCCGCCTACGTGTTGGACAAGGAAGCGTAAAATCGGATCCTTGATCGAGAATTAAGGTTGTTTATAGGATACCCCGAGGAACAAAAAGGTGTATGTTCTATGGTCCCGAGGATCAAAAGGTGGTAATAAGCACCTACTTTAGATTTTTGGAAGAAGACTATATGAACGAAAGAAAGCCCAGAAGTGAGATTACCTTAAATGATCTTAGAGGGCAAACCTCAGTGCCAACTGTACAAGATGACATACTAAACGACACACTTACACAACCGAACCTCGACGTAGTGGGAGGGTTGTGAGACAACCCGAGAGATTCATGGGGATAGAAGAGTCCTCGGACTTAGTCCCCATCAAGATGAATCGGACCCATGGACTTCTGACGAGACAATCCAAGACAAGGATGCGGTTTCTTGGCAAACAACAATGGAAGCGAAAATGGGTTCTATGGATCATAACAGAGTGTGAGAGCTGGTCGAAACACTTTCGGGGTCAAACCCATTGGGCTGCAAGTGGGTACAAGAGGAAAAGAGGACCGTTTAAGGTGGAAACCTTCAAGGCAAGGCTTGTGGCGAAAGGTTATACTCGTAAAGAAGGATCGACTATGAGAAACCTTTTCACATGTAAGAATGCTCAAGTCCATCTGAATTCTCTTGTCGATTCTTTAAGATCTCGACTTTGAAATGGCAAATGGATGTCAAGACGGCTTTCCTTAACTAAGTCTTGAAGAGGAAATCTATATGCAACAACCCCAAGGCTTCATTGAAAAAGACCAAGAACACCTAGTTTGTAAGCTCAAGAAGTCCATTTATGGACTCAAACAAGCATCCAGAGCTTGGAACCAATGTTTTGATCAAGTAATAAAGTCTTATGGGTTTGATCAAAATTAATATGAAAGTTGTGTGTACAAAAAGCGTGTCGGAACTGCATTGGTATTCTTAGTACTATACATAGATTTACATTCGCTCATCGGTGGCGATGTAAAGGTCTTTGTCGAGACATAAGGGCATGGCTTTCAAAACAGTTTGATATGAAGGACTTAGGGGAAGCCGGGCACATCCTTGGGATCAAGATCACTCGAGATCGCAAGAGAAGGATGATAGGCTTATCGCAAGCTTCATATATAGACACTGTCTTGAAGCGAATCAGCATGCAGGATTCCGAGAAAGGCATGAAAGGCATTCCTTATGCTTCTTTGTCGGAAGCCTTATGTATGCAATCTTGTGCGAGACCGGATATCTTCTTTGTCATTGGCATGGTGGCGAGATATCAAAATGTCTGGGAAAAAAAGCATTGAATGCAAGATTAAGAACATTAAAAAGTATCTGAAAAAGAACTTCGGGATAGAATGTTAATTTATCGGTTAAACGATCTAATCCCCATTACCACGGACTCGGATTTCCAATCGGACTTAGATTCGAAAAATCTACCTCCTGGTAGTGTGTTTTGCATGGGGAGGAGCCATGACATGGAGAAGCGTTAAGCGAAATGCATCGCCGATTCTACCATGGAAGCCGAAAAACGTAGGCTAACTGCGAGGCATCGAAAAAGCGGTTTGACTCAAGAACTTCCTAGTGGACTTGGATGTAGTTAAATTTGCCCAAAGACAATCACTATTTATTGTGATAATCTTTGGAAGCGGTTCTGAAATTCAAGGGAACCAAGAGCCCACAAGGCCAAAGAAACACATTGAAAGGAAATACCATCTTATACGAGAAATCGTTAAGAGAGATATATAGGTGGCAAAGATCGCTACACAAGACAACCTATCGATCCATTCACAAAAGGTCCCGCCGAGAATACATTCGAGAGACATGTGGAAGGAATGGGTGTCAAGACCGATTGCTAATCTGCTTTTGAGTATAAGTGGGAGATATTATTAGGTTAGTGTAGGTGACATTAGATGTCACGTGTTAGGAACTACTACGAGATATGTTGTAGTATACTTAAAAATGACTTTGAGTATAAGTGGGGAGATTGTTGGGGTTATCTTTGGAAAGTATGCTTTTACTTTGTATAACCAAATCAATTTACATCTTATTTATTGAAATAAATTATTTATCACCGATGCTTTAAATATCATTGAATGTTACAATATTTAATGCATAATTGTTCAATAAACAAAGACGTGTTACATTGTAATTAATTTAGTGATACCTGCATCACGAAGATTAAATTAATACCCTTTGTAACTAAAAAAAATACGATGTTCACGGCCTAGATGGAAGTGAACAATCCATCGTGAAAGATTGAAGTGTAAGGCTCAAATTGACTTGTCTTGACCAAGAGATTACACTAGTGCATGACCGGATGCCTTTGAATAGGACCTCTGGGAGGATAAATTCTTGAAAGACCAATTAGGAAGAATTAGACCTCAGTGGTTCGTTATTTCTCAATCTCCGTCCCTTAAATAGGATCGTGTGTGGTTAGTAACAATTGCTTTGACTTATGACGGGTAGAGAATCAATGAGATTCAATACTTTATATCTTGAGCAATATTACTGGTCACATGCGATTGCTAAGATTTAATCTGAAGAATCGTGTCGCGAATGCACGCTTGTTTGATTTGCCCCATTGGGAGGTTCATAAGATTTATCATACCAAATCTTGCAAGTGGAATTAGTTTCCGGTATGGATAATAATGTTGAACCATTCCTTGACCAAGGACAAAAGATATTAATTAAAGGAAAGTTGTTTCAGTGGCTTGAATTAACTAATGGGCTGGATAATCTTAAACACGGGAAATAATAATCGGGAGCCATATTAACAGTAATATGAGTTAAGATGGATAGTGCAATATTAATTATGTAGTGGGATTAATTAATATTTATGGGCTTGAATAATATTGTGGCTCAATATTAGATATTCAAATTCCATTAGAAGGTCCAATCTCAATTCTCCCAAAGGCCCTCAAGTAGCCCAAAAAGATAAAATCCAATAACCGAAAAAAAAAAGTTTAAAATAAAATAAATTATTGTTGCCTATTTTTTCAAAAATAGAAAAATAAAAGAGGGAGAAAGATTTTCTTTGAATTTTGTTATGGAATGAGGATAAGTATTCTTGCAATACAAGTTTATCTCATTAAATTCAAGAAATCTCCCACTTGGCTATATATCTTGAAACTTTCGAAAATAATGAAAAAAAAGGAAGGAAATATTTTCTTGAAAAGATATTATGGAAGATATGTATTCTTGGAATACAAGAATATCTCATAAATTCAAGAAGATCCCAATCTTGGAAATCTTGGCCTTATTTTTTTCGAAAATTCCATAACAAGAGGAGGTGGGATTTTTTTGAATATTTTAAATATGGAGAAAATAATATATTAGATATATTCAAGATTTCTTGGAGACCAAGAAAAAGATTTTCCCATCTTATTCACACACACTTTTCGACCACCACCCTCTCTATAAATAGGGGATGAATGTTTCATCCCCAAGTCTGATCCATGTGTTGGAAAAATTAGAAATCCACACAAAAGGTGGTGCAACATAATTTTATTTTTCCTTTTGTTAAATTGTTCGCGAGTTCCTACCACCGGATTGTTGAACAAGGATAAGGGAATACTTGAGAAGGCTTTTTGGTGTGTTCGTGTGAACGGGATCCATCTTCTCAACGGTTGTCACTCCGAGAGGTTAGTTCACATAAACCCGTAGTAATTCGCAGCTCGTAGGATTTATGTGAACTGTTTATATGCATGATTGGTTGTTGAATTATTATTTGAATTAATATAGGATTAATTCATGCTAGTAATAATTGTTAGAATTAAATTTGTATTTAAATATTCATCTCGAATAGATCCAGACAATTAATTCTCCAACAACTAGCGCAATCTCTTGGTCAAAACAGACCAATCTGAGCTTTGCACTTCAACCTCTACCAATGGAGTATTCAATTCCATCTAGATTGTGAAGATGTACTTATTTACAAGGAACTGTTAATATGATCTTCTGTGATCGGGTGATACCACATTAACTACAATGCAATATGTACTAATATTGAACGGTATGCAATAAATAAATAACATCATTCATATTTAAAGCAACAATGATAAAAGATTTATATTCAGTAAATAAGAGTACATTAGTCTGTTATACGTAAAAGTACACTTTCACGTATATTCCTAACAGATTATACTAGAGGATGATGGAGCAACTGCGAATATTCTTACCTTAAAAAATGACAATACTTTGTGTCATATGGCTAGTGGGGAGAACAATGAAGAATTCCAGTCTAACCACGAGTCCGATGATAAAGATGGTGATCATTTCGCAGCCCATTCTACAGCTGTAACTTTTACAGACGAGAACTTGCTACTTGGTTCACAATCCCACAATCAACTGTTATTCGTAACTGGTTACATTCTGCAGTAAAAAGTGAATCAAATTTTAATTAACGGGGGCTCAGGGTTGAACATCTTACCTTTGAGAGTGATGAAAAAGTTGGGGATACCAGTAGACTACCTCATGAATAGTCGGTTGATGATCCAAGGGTTCAATCTAGAAGGAAAAAGATCTCTCGACACAATAGTACTGTATTTACTGATCGATAAGATGCCCTCAACTGTACTCTTCCATGTCATAGATGCAAGAACGTCATACAACATGCTCTTAGGGTGTCCATGTTGCACGACTACGGTGTGATGCCCTCAACATTACACCAGTGCTTCAAATATTGTGAAGGTAACAACATAAAGACGGTGTTTGGCGATGATAAACCCTTCACTGAAGCCGAATCATGCTTCGATGATGCTAATTACTTCTTAAAGAGTACGCAGACGAATAAGACCGAGAAATATTCGTCGAAAGAAAGGACCAAGGATGAACAAATTGGACTTAGCGAAGGAAGTGTGCCTCCATCTCGCGCAAATGACAAACAATTCATTGAAGAAATTAGGGCATTGGAAAAATTGACTCTTCCCTTGACTAAACTTAACACAACGAGACCTTTTCACAACCACTCGAAAGATTCACTTGTCCTATTCGAGGAGCTAGGACCGAGCATGGAGATATATCAGAAGTTGTGATCACAGGGTCATATGGTCTTCAAGCCCTTAACCTTCTTGTTAAGGCCGGATATAGTTCCCAAGAAAGCTCGACATTGAAAGAGTCACCCCGCCAAACTCCCAAACAATCGGAACATGGATTCAATATGTTGAGAAGAAGTGGTTATGCTACCAAGAGCACTAGAATTGGCTTTGGGTACACGCCACAAAGTCCAATTCGCATTGCAATCAATAGAGCAAATACAAACTACATCACCGGAGGAGAAGCTTGCTCAATGGAAGATATGTTTGAGGAAGGTATTGAGAAAATGGAGCGAGTTTCAATCTTCAAAAGGTTGGGATCACTGAATAAACTTCAGAAATCGAGATCTGCCTTTGAAAGATTGGGGCAGAAAATGGGAACTGTCTTCGAAAGATTGGGGCCATTAAATAATCGCCAAGAGTTGGGAACTTTCTGCTAAAGATTAGGGCCACGTGAAAGAAACGCCCGTCGAAAAGTGAGAATTGTCAAATTTTCAAACACTCAGAGACTTCGGAGCCTGTATCCATCTCGCATGAGGCGAAAAACCACCTTAACCGTATCATGTGTTGGGGAATTAATTGCCCGAATCTATTCGAGGTGAATATTTAAATACAAATTTAATTATAACAATTATTACTAGCATGAATTAATCCTATATTAATTCAAATAATAATCCAACAACAAATCATGCATATAAACAAGTCACATAAATCCTACGCATGCGGAATTGCTAGAAGTTTACGTGAACTAACCTCTTGAAGAGACAACCGTTGAGAAGATGGATACCCCGTTCACACGAACAAACCCAAAGAGCATTCTCAAAGTATTCTCATGTCCTTGTTCAACAATCCGGTGGAAGGATGCTCGCGAACAATTAGCAAAAGGAAAAATAAAATTATGTTGCACCACCTTTGTGGATTTCTAATTTTTCCAACACATGAAATTGCACTTGGGATGAAAATTCATCCCCTATTTATAATATATGGGGTGGCCGATTTTTTGCTATGAAATAGGATGGGAAAATCTTTTTCTTGATCTCTAAGAAATCTTGAATATATCTCATATATTCTTTTCTCCATAATTAAATATTCCACAAAATCCCACCTCCTTATATTCATGGAATTTTTCGAGAAAATGAAGAAGTAGGAATCCAAGATTTGGATCTTCTTGAATTTATGAGATATTCTTTTATTCCAAGAATACATATCTTCCATAATATCTTTTCAAGAAAATCAAGAAAATCTTTCATTTCCTTATTTTTCCACAATTTTCGAAAATCCCCAAATAAATAACCAAGTGGGAGATTTCTTGAATTTAATGAGATAATCTTGATTCCAAGAATACTTATCTTCATTCCATAACAATATTCAAAGAAAATCTTTCTCCCCTTTTTATTTATTATTTTAGAAAATAATTAGGAAAATTAGGCAACAATAATTTATTTTATTTTAAACACCTTTTTCAGTTATTGGACTTTATCTTTGGGCTACTTGAGGGACCTTTAGGAGAATTAAGATTGGACCTTCCAATGGACCTTGAATTTCTAATATTGAGCCAAAATATTATTAAAGCCCATAAATATTAATTAATCTCACTACATAATTAATATTGCACTATCCATCTTAACCCATATTACTGTTAATATGGCTCCCGGTTATTATTTCCCGTGTTTAAGATTATCTAGTCCATTAATTAATTTAAGCCACTGAATAGCTTCATATTAATTAATATCTTTTTCCTTGGAGTAAGGTTAGCTCAACATTATTATCCATACCTGAAACAAATTCCACTTGCAAGATTTGGTATGATAAAACTTCTAAGCCCACCAAGGGGACAAATCAAGCAAGACGTACTTGCACACGATTCTCCGTATTAAATCTTAGCAATCGTCATGTAACTAATAATATTGCCCAAAACACAAAGTGTTGAATCACATTGATTCTCTACCCAACATGAATCAAAACAATAATTATTAATTCCACACGATCCTATTTAAGAGACGGGGATTAAGAAATAACGAACCACTGAGGTCTAATTCTTCTATATCCAGCACTGAAGAATTTATTAAGCGCATCATAATGCACTAGTGCAATCCCTTGGTTAAGACAAGCCAATCTGAGCCTTGCACTTCAACTTTTCACGATGGATTGTTCATTTCCATCTGGGTTGTGAATTCTTGTACTTTATTACGAGGAACTGTTAATTTAATCTTCTGTGATCTGGTATCACTAAATTAACTACAATGTAACACGTACTATTTATTGAACAAGTATGCTTTAAATATATGTAACATTCAATCATATTTAAATTCAGTTTGGTTATACAAAGTAAAAACATACTTTCCAGTATAACCCCAACATCATGTGGAGAAGAGCTAAAAGGGAAAATGCAAACAGTCATCCATACTCAAGACAAGGAAGACGATGAAGAGAGTGTAGCTTCATCTAATTTCGTTGATGCTTATAACATTCAACATTCAGTGCCTTACAATAGAGAAAGAGCTCTACAAAGGAAAGTCACGTGGATGATCAGAAATGGGTACATTCCTGGTGTCAACAACACGCAAATAATCCCAATTAGAGGAAGTGATGGTCGAATGAGATCACGGGCTGATTTCAAGAATCGAGAAGAACACAAAGAAGATGTGACAACTACAAATCACATCACCGCATATGAAGATGACGTAAACATCGACCCTATAAACGGGAAACTCCTGAAACGCTACTACGCATAAATCAAGCCAGTTTGCTCCATGCACGAGCCTAAACTGTATGTCACCCCTGGTCCGCACGAGTATAAACTGTGTACGACGACCACCAAAAGTAGTTACACGTGGTTAAACTGTGTACAACGACCACCAGTTTTCTAATTATTGAAATTAAACCATCGAAACAGGGCCTGCCCTAAGTCGAACCAAAACCGAACCATCAAAACAGGGCCAACCCTAAATCGAACCAAATTACACCATCGAAACAGGGCCTGCCCTAAATCAAACCAAAACCGAACCATCGAAACAGGGCCTGCTCTGAATCAAACCAAATTACACCATCGAAACAGGGCCTGCCCTGAGTTGAACCAAAACCGACATAAAAAATTGCATCGTTAGGGCCTGCCCTGAGACGATGATTTTTGGAACGCCAGCACGCAAAAAGTTGGAAGGTAAAGAAATGAGTTGACGATGATAGAAGCAAGGGAAGCGTTTGTTGGCATTGAATTGTGATGATCGTTGAACCTTGATGATAATAGTTGAAAGCCGATGAGGAACAAGGTTGAACCTTGATGTTGGTTGATTGCGTTGAATAGCTTGCTTGTTCTAGCTTTGAATACTTGACAATGAACATAGAAGGAGAAATATAGAAAAAGGGTTAGAAAAATAGGTTGAGAAGAAAAACTTCACCTTGAGCTTGCTGCAATTTTGATGCAGAGAGATGTTTGAACTATGCTTCCACACTTGCACTGCAGTTCTTACTAGACGATGAAAAAGCACAATTAAAAAATAAAAGAAAAGAAAAAAAAACGTGAAAAAAAAAGCGTGAAAATAAAAACATGGGAAAAAGAGAGAGGAGGAAATACCCATTAATCGCTCCGCTTTTGCTTGAGATGGAAAAATAAAGAGCCCAAAGTCCTTTTATATAGAACTTAAAATCCTAAGTTGAAGAGGATTTGAAAGATTTGATATCATGAAAACATTCATATCTTGTGAGATTTTGGAAGATCGAATCTTGAGATTCGTATCTTGTGGATTATAACGAAATCTAAAGCAAAAGATACCTAATATCTTTGGATATATGTATATATCTTACATGTATTTATCCATCCATATCCATTAAGTTGATTATATATGAAAATTTGGACTTAACATATTGGTCTAGCTAAAAAAATCGCAATTCGTCCACATCGAATTAAATCTCGTGAACAAAGTGCGAGGGGGCATTTGTAAGCGAATAAATTTAATCACGAATTAAATTGCGACACGTGAAAATTACATGCTAAAATCAGTTGAATTTATTATTGGAAATATATGATTAATTCCTGAAATAAATAAATAATTGGTTATGTAATCGGGCATCTAAAGTCCGTTAAATAAAATTGGGCATCTAAAGTCCAATAAATAAAATTTGACCTCTAAAGTCCAATAAATAAATGAAAATGGACCTCTAAAGTCCAATAAATTAAATTGGGTCTCTAAAGTCCAATAAATCGAATGGGGTCTCTAAAGTCCAATAAATCAAATTGGTCCGCTAAACTCCAATAAATTAAATCAAGTCCAGTCCAAAAATGTGGAGCCCATTAAATCTTCCTAGATAACTCCAAATCTTTCCAGCCCGTCAGATCGAGCCCGTCAACTCTAGGGCAAAGGCCACATTCTACACCTATAAAAAGGGGTCTCATTCCTCTCATTTGACACACAAATATTGAATACACAGAAATTTGTAAGTCCTAACGATTGAGTTTTGTGATTCAAAGTAATTCTTCAAGGCGTTCTTTAAGTTCTAGGCGTTCTTCAAGGAAGTCAGCCACAAACGATCTTCGATCCAAGATCAAGGTGCTAAACCTCTTGGATCCGCGTTCTTCTAAAAAATCCCTCGGAAATTAATCAATAACGGTCTTCGATCTAAGATCACGGTTCTAAGCCTTTTGG
The DNA here is from genome assembly GCA_037126765.1 of Stenogyne calaminthoides. Taxonomy (NCBI): domain Eukaryota; kingdom Viridiplantae; phylum Streptophyta; class Magnoliopsida; order Lamiales; family Lamiaceae; genus Stenogyne; species Stenogyne calaminthoides. The sequence continues at coordinate 48,444,224 of JBBCBC010000005.1, forward strand.
ATCCGCGTTCTTCTCAAAAGTCCATTGAAAATCAAGCAAGAACGGTCTTCGATCCAGCATCACGGTGCTAAGCCTCTTGGATCCGTGTTCTTCTCAAAAGTCCCTCAGAACGGTCTTCGATCCAAGATCACGGTGCTAATCCTCTTGGATTCGCGTTCTTCTCAAAAGGTCCCGCGGAACGATCTTCGATCTAAGATTACGGTGCTAAACCTCTTAGATCCGCGTTCTTACCACAAGTCCCTCGAAAGTCCCTTTATTCCAAGATCAAGGTGTGAAGCCCCTTGGAATAACATTACAAAGTCACAGTCCCTTTAATTCAAGATCAAGGTGCGAAGCCCCTTGGATTAATATTACAAAGTCCCGAAATTCAAGTCACGGATAAGATTCGGCTGCGGATCCGACTCCGAAAATCTTGGAAGAAAGTCAAAGTCAAGATCGAAGAGAGAATCAGAGGATCAAATTATAGATTGTACTCAAATTTATATTCAACTCAAGAAATTATCTTTGTAATTCATTTTTCGTGTTTATTCATATTATTAAATACGAAAATTTGTGTTTACACCTGGGTCTGCCACTGAGTTCAACGTCCACCTAGAGGTCAAAGGATGATAGGTTTGACTACAACCACCATCGTCTTGGTAAAACACGAACACCTGAAAAATACGTAGGGGGTTCCGGCGCAGGCACTCTGTCGCTCAAGTCAGAATCAACTCAAGGAAATATTCTCAATGATAAACTCACACAAGTGTATAATAACCATATAGTGAAAATAGTTTCTTTGTGTGTTACCTTGTGTATCTCTGATGTATATATATTCACCAATAAGAATAAAATAACTACTTCTCTAATTCGTCGGTTATCCCCTTAATATAAGTGACATACTCGGTAATGGAACGTGATCCAAGAGATGCCTTGGTTAGTGTTATTTTCAGTTGCATCACATGGGCTCTGGAGGTACTAGCAAAGGCTCGAGACAAGGTTGACCAAGCAGCAATATCGTTCTTTACCGTCGAGAGTATGTTAGACAATACTGACCCTATAATGGCTGCGACAAGTAACTGGTCCTGCTTGAACCAGCGTCGGGCTATGGTATATTGATTGATCACTGTTCGGGAAGCACGATTATCATGGCTCAAAGTTTCAAGGAGGAATTGGAGGAATCCATTCCAGGAGTCGATGTGCAACTCAACAAATTCGGATCAAAATTCGGATCACGTTTTTTTCGCTTTAGCAGTTGAATCTTTTCCGATATTTTGTTAGCAGGTTGTTACAACAGCTTTACTTTCTGTTAGGCTTGCAGTTTTTTTATGTGTATGATTTTGACCTGTGATATGACCCAACAAATTTTGAAGAATAGACTTAAGAAATACTATTCGGGAATGTTTATTTTGAGTTTGAGGTGGATGGGGCAAATCCGGATGGGGGAAAAAGGTGGATGGAGGAAATTCTGTGAGTAGTAATCTCTTGTTTGTTTTGAGTTGGATTTAGTAGGATTGGATGGAGCTTTATGTCAAATCAATACTTTTTAATTATGATGATGTATTATTTTATTATTGTTAGTTAGTATGATAATGATTGTATAAAAGAAAAATGTAAGAAAAGTATGAGAGATAATGAATTGTTGTAAGAAAAGTATGAGAGATAATGAGTTGGTGTAAGAAAAGTAGTGATGTGATAGTTTTAGGGTATAGATGTATAATATGAGTGGATGTGTATTTGGATGGAGGATATGATGTGAAAATCCGAAAAATGGACAGGACGGGGGGAGACTCATCCCCCATCCGGACCTCTCCAGCTGAAAACAAACACCACCGACCTTATTATGTAAAAAAATCAATTTTGATCATTAAAGTTTATTTTTTTTATAGTTATGGTCATTTAAAGCCCCATTTTGCACAAACTTAATTTCTACAATTTCTCTTGAATTTCTCTCCAATGAAATCAATGAAAATTGAAAAAATAATAATAGAGTTTTAGGTAAAGAGGAGAAATGGGTTGTCGCATTTGCAGATGCAGAGCTTTGATAGGAGAGAAATCCAAGAGAAATTTTAGAAATTAGGGTTTAATTGTGCAAAATTGGAAAAAATAGAGTCTGAAATTTCAATTTTTTGAAGTTTAGGATGAATTTGTATTTTTTCCAGTTGGTTCCGTCGGTCAAAGAGGGATCAACTAACGGCAGAACCTAATGTGAAAGGAATAATAAACTTGGGTGATCAATTTTGAAAGTGAGTAAACTTGGATGACCAAAACTGTAAAAAGGTAAACTTTAGTAATCAAAATTGAATTTTTCCATCCCATTATCTTAGTTTAAAATCCACTCCAAGATATAATGTGCAATTTAAAGGTCACTTTTTTAAAATCCACTCCAAGATATAATGCGCAATATAAAGGTAACTTTTGAGGGGATGAGATTACTTATTCCATAATTGGTGTTCCATTTTGTATTCCATAATATGAATGGATGACACGTGAAATAATAAAAAATATTCAACGAACCACCATATCCCTAGTTTCATGTGTTAAAGATCCGGAAGGATGAAACACCAATGAAATACGAAAAGTGGAACATGGGAATCGAACAACTTTTGAGGCCAGAAGGATGAAAGACCAATGAAATACGAAAAGTGAAACAGGAAAATCAAACAACTTTTGAGGATTAATGATGGTGATGAAGCCAAGATAGTATTAATGGATAAATTTGATCGAGTCTTGATCAATATAGTCAGATTCGATGAATACTTATTAAATTTTATTTGATTTAGTCTTTTCGTATGTCGTCTTAATTAAATACAAGATTAGTATAAATAGTTCATTTATGGCATTGTAATACATAGTTTTGAATGAAATATAAAGGGAAAAATCAAATTTTGGTCACTAAAGTTTACCTTTTTACAGTTTTGGTCACTCAAGTTTACTCACTTTCAAAATTAGTCACCCAAGTTCATTTTTCTTCTCACATTAGGTCCTGCCCTTGTCGACCAACTTTGTCTTTGATGGAATCAACTAGAAAAAACGCGAATTCATTTAGGGTTATAAAGATTAACCTCAAATTCGTCAGCCCATTTCCCCTCTTTCTTGAAACTCTATTTTTGTCCAATTTTCATTGCCAATCAAGCTTTGTATCTACAATCAAAGGTATATTTTATTAATGAAACACTAATTTCCTCGGTTCTTGAATTTAAGATGGTGGTGTATCATATGCGTGTTGCATTCAAGACCTCATTCTCACCCTCTAAATGTCTTTGAAACAAACCAAGGTCTCTCTATCCTTTTTAGATAATTCACCAATGAACACACAACACTATCAAAATTGAGCACTCTACCTTCATCCCAAATTGATGCCAAAGCGCTATTTTTTTTCATCATATCCTAATTGATTAGCAAAATTTCGATTTGGGGTGTTAGGAATGAATTCCCATTTTTTCTCGTTGATTCCGTCAGTCAAAGACGGGTTACTGACGGTAAAATCTAATGTGAGAGGAAAAATGAACTTGGGTGACCAATTTTGAAAGTGGATAAACTTGGGTGACCAAATCTATAAAAAGGTGAACTTTAGTGATTGAAATTGGATTTTTCCCAAATAGAAATATATTAGTTTTATCTCATTGTTTATGTTTTAATCATTCTTTTAATATTCATTTTGAATCAACGAAATTAAACGTTTATCAAGTTTACGTACATTTATCATCAATCTACATCAATTAATAACTGAAATGAGCTTTGTCTTAATTATATTAAGCTTGAACGTATCTACAAAAAGGCTATATGAATTATTGAGAATTTTTTTCTTAATATTCACATATGTAAATATTTTTTAATAGTATTTATAATCAAACTATAAAATAAATTTATTGAATATGAGGAAGATTTTTGTGAGATAGAGCTCCACTTCTATGTTTTAAAAGCGGAAGCGGACGTTGATCCGGTCTTCTTTAGCGCTTCTGGTCGGATCGAGTTTGACCGTTATTAAATCAATTGAGCCGATATGATGTCATAATTATATAATATATAATTAAATATATAAATTATTAATTATCTATATTTTTTTTTGTAATATTATTAGATTACATTACATGAACAAATTAAGATAATTTGTAGATATATATGGGTGGAAAACTGAGATATATATGGGTTATAAATCACATATACTAACCTTTAAACAAAATTAATAAAACTGAATTATAATATAAATGTGTGTATCTATAATATATATGGGTAGTATAAATGTGTGTATCTATATTTTTATGACCAAAAAGATTGCAAAAGTCTCTCTCCCTAAATAAAGATAAGTTCATATAGATAGTCAAGGTATACCTCAATTCTTGAGGTATACCTTGATTTTAATGTTAAATATTTGTATGCTTGCATCCACATCAAACATGAACTGTAAATAATGGTTGTGAGGTGTGAAGCGAGAAGTTCCTCCGAATTTCCTTGTTACTCTGCAACGAAATGCACTGTTTTAATATATGGAAGCAATCTATTTACATATACTCTCTTGTAATACATGAAAGCAATTAAATTTAAAAAAAAATAAAAAAATTGACGTACTGCACTGTTTTTACAAAGGCACAATTTCAAAAGTCAACTTTAAAATGATATAAAGAATTAGGTCAATTCATTTTGAGAAATATCTAAAGTTTTAAGATTAGTAGCATGTCAAGAATGTCTGTTTACAGTTGTATAAGAAAGAGAAACTATTGTAATAGTATTTAAAGGAGAGCCAATGAGTAGTTACCTCAAAACAACTCCTCCAAAATCCGTAGTTCCTACAAATTATAATAGCAAAAGTGTATTTAATTGAAACTTTTAGCAAGTATTCTGCCTAACTTATGTTGTGAACATCGAATCTTACTTTAATATTCAATGATATTAGTTCATTTCCTCCCTCAAACTTTTCGTATAGTAAGAACTATCATAAAAGACCATCATATTGTAAAAGGAAAAACAGAATAACTGTAACAATGAACAAAAATACCTTGTTCAGATACATCGGCTGCATAAATAGAATTCACAGACAATGGCAGGACCCTTTTGCTCCTCTTCCTCTTTAGCTGTTGAAACCATATCTACAGGGGGGAAACATGGGGCAAATCAAGTTACGACTAAAAAAGGATTCAAAGATGTCAAAGGGGTTGTCAAGACATCTAAGTTTTTATAATCTCTTTGAACTATTAAAAATTTCCAGTTGAACTATCTTAAAAACAATTGTAGAAGTAAATAGGCGACTACATCCTAAATATTGCAGTGTTATATAAGAACACACTACACGACACATAGCATGAAGAGTAACAATCAAACGCAAAAAAGTGCATACTTGCACTGACCAGTAGAATTGTCAGTTGTGTCCAAAAAAGGTGTACTTGCACCCATCAATTTAAAAGATTAAGGCTTCAGCCAAAAGATTTGAAAATCAATATCAGCAACCTAAGGGGTGATTCTGCTACATTTTGTAGAGTTTACTAACACCACCTCAGAGTTGGGATCCATAGATAATTTTGAGATTCTTGATCAGTGTAGTGATTTAAGTTTGAGAGGAATCAGGAGGGATAAGATTTAATTTGGATGTATCAGCATGTGTGTTCAACCAAATTTGGGAGGCATTGTGTTTGTTAAAACTAATTTACATGTTAGAGAAGAATTAATACTCATAATAATCCTGAAATTACAGCTACTTGTGTTTCTTACATTTGCATTTTACAAGAATTTTGTAGCATTCAGTTTATTTCTTCTTTTTTCTACCTTATCATTTATTTTGATCTTGGGTGGTAGAGTTGAAGAGGAAGCTGACTTAGATCTGATATAATCAATTTGCAAATATGTGCATTCAATTACATGCACATGTATCTTATATCCCTGCTTATCAAAACCACATCTTTAGCTATTTAAATATTAATAACATTCATTTTCTCAGCTAATATACATTATAGATTACAGCCATCTTAACAAAAATAAACATTCGTTCAACAACACGAGCCAATTAGCAGGTTCCAATTTATTCAGTAACGGGCTTGCAGGTTGATTCAAAGGCAGAAAAGAAAGTGATAACAACAGCAACATCCCTCTAGGGTTTATTATCTCAAAGAAAGAATAAGACTTTTATCTTTTCTTAGGCATTTCAACAAACACCTGGTGAGTAGGGTTCCAAAAACCACCTATCTAAAAATTCCTAAAATGGAGTGAAATTATGAAACAACAGAAAATATCAATTTCTACAGAAATTAAAGAAGCACATACTTGTAATCTTGAGAAAACAACCACAAAGAAGAAGAGTAATAATAATTTAGCGCTCTTTATTAATAGTAATAATAATAATAATAGATTAATTCAGATCTGAATTCTTCTCCCCAATTAGAAAAAGAAAGAAACAGATTCAAAACAATGCTTATAAAATAATTATAAGAGAGTCACTAAACACACCCCATAATCCTTCATTCACACCCCACCTACTAAACCCAAGGAAAAAGGTCTTCCACTTTGATTCTCATGGAACAAAATCGAAGGTGGACTCATAGACAATGATGTTGGGATTGTTAGAGCCTGATCGAAACCGGAATGCAGGACGTAGGAGGCGCTCGACCTGTGCTCGTGGTCGAGCAATTATGCTCGGTCGAGCGCCCCCCCCATGCAGCGCAACATAGGCGCTCGACCAGAAGGTGAGCTCGAGCATAACCTCTCGACCAAAGGCCCTGGTATCAACTGGTATCAGAGCTTCTCCATAATTGCTTGCTTAAATTCCTAACAACTTGTATCAGAGCATCAGGCTCAAGGGATCTGGTGGGAGCAATTATGATGGCTGAAGGGAGATCGCATGTTGAGAAGTTTGATGGAACGGATTTCGGATTTGGCTTCGTTCGGTATGTGGCCGGACACAACCATCGACGTCCCGAGAACGCCTGGCGCTCGAAAGAAAATGGTTGGTCGAGTCGGCTCGTCGACCAAAGCCCAGTCGGCGGGGGTTCAAATAAGCGATTCGCGGAGTATGGGCGCGTTTGGAGTAGGTGGTTGGATCTGAAGATCAAGATGGGCGTTGACCGTGGGCGAGATCGTTATATCGGGTTGAATCTGGATCAAGATGGGCGTTGACAAATGGTTTGAGATCGTTGTATCGGGTTGGATCAAGATCAAGATGGGCGTTAGACCGCGTGCACGAGATCGTTGTATTAGGTTGGATGCAAGATCAAGATGGGCGTTGACCGTGGGCGAGATCGTTGTATCAAGTTGAATGTAAGATCAAGATGGGCGTTGACCGTGTGGTTTGATCGTTGTATCGGGTTGGATCTGCAAGATCAAGATGGGCATTGACCGCGTGGTTGAGATCGTTGTATCAGGTTGGATACAAGATCAAGATGGGCGTTTGACACGTGCCTGAGATCGTTGTATCAGGTTCATGCAAGATCAAGATGGACGTTGATCGTGCACGAGATCGTCTGAAATTGGTGGACAGGCGTTCAGTTCGGTTTAGTGGTTGGAATGATTCAAAGGAATGTTGTGGGATGTTGTTTGGTTACGTGCGAATCAAAACGTTGAGGGCATTGCTTGGATCGAATGTTGAAATGGACGTGAGGGTCCAGGTTGCGGTCTTGTAGGCCGTAGTGATGCAGGTTCGAGAAAGATGTTGTGGGACGTTGCTTGGATCAAGTGTGGTTCGAAGTCGAACGTTGAGGGACATTGCTCGGATTGCGTGGTAACTACCGATGAGAGAATGGGAAGACGAGTTACGTTTTGGAGTCAGTCTCCAAGTGGGAGATTGTTGGGTGGTAGAGTCTGAGTTGCGGAATGAGTCCAGGGAGGACAAGACGTTCGACCAGTCGAGGTCGTGCACTTCCGCTCCAGTGTCAGTCTCCAGGTTCAGTCTCTAGGTGGGAGATTGTTGGGATTGTTGGAGCCTCGATCGAAACCGGAATGCGAGGATGTAGGGCGCGCCGACACGTGCTCGTGGTCGAAAACTTATGCTTTCTGTCGAAGCGCCCCCCATCTGTTAAGAATATAGGCGCCGACGGTAAGGTGAGCTTCGAGAGAACCGCTTTCGACCAAAGGCCTGTCGAAGCGGTGTTGGGATTATCTTGAAAAGTATGCTTTTACTTTGTATAATCAAAATCAATTTTAACTTATTTAATGAAATAAATTGTTTATCATCGATGCTTTAAATATCATTGAATGTTACATATATTTATTTGCATAACTGCTCAATAAATAGTCGTGTTACATTGTAGTTAATTTAGTAATACCGGATCACGGAGAGATTAAATTAACATTCCTTTGTAATAAAAAGTACACCATTCACGACCTAGATGGAAATGAACAATCCATCGTGAAAGGTTGAAGTGTAAGGCTCGGACCGGGCTTGACCAAGAGATTACACTAGTGCATGGTGATGCCTCGAATAGGACCTCTGAGGAGGACAAATTCTTGAAATCAACAAGGAAGAATTAGACATCGGTGGTTCGTTATTTCTTAATCTTCGCTCCTTAAATAGGATCACGTGTGGTTGGTAACTATTGCTTTGACTTATCATGGGTAGAGAATCAACGAGATTCAATACTTTTTATCTTGGGCAATATTATTGGTCACATGTGATTGCTTCAAAGATTTAATCTGGAGAATCGTGTGCAAAATCGCTTTGTTCGATTTGGTTCTCGAGGAGGTCATAAGTTTTATCATACCAAATCTTGCAAGTGGAACTAGTTTCGGATGAGTAATAATGTTGAACCGTTCCTTAACCAAGGAAAAAAAAGATATTAATTAACGGAAAGCTATTTTCAATGGCTTGAATTAATTAATGGGCTAGATAATCTTAAACACGGAAATAATAACCGGAGCCATATTGACCGTAATATGGGTTAAGATGGATAGTGCAATATTAATTATGTAGTGGGATTAATTAATATTTATGAGCTTGAATAATATTGTGGCTCAATATTGATAATTCAAGATCCATTGGAAGGTCCAATCTTAATTCTCCTAAAGGCCCCCTAAGTAGCCCAACATAAAGTCCAATAACTGAAAAAAGTGTTTAAAATAAAATAAATATTGTTGCCTTATTTTTCCTAATATTTTTGAAATTTATGGATTAAAAGGGAGAAAGATTTTTCTTTGAATTTTGTTATGGAATGAAGATATGTATTCTTGGAATACAAGATTATCTCATTAAATTCAAGAAATCTCCCACTTAGTCATCCATATAGTATATTTCGAATTTTTGAGAAAAAATGGGAAAGAAAGATTTTCTTGATTTTCTTGAAAAGCTATTATGTATTTCTTGAAATACAGGAATATCTCATAAATTCAAGAAGATCCAAATCTTGAATTCTTGCCCCTATTTTTCGAAAATATTCCATAACAAAGAGGAGGTGGGATTTTGTGGAATATTATAATTATGGGAAAAAGAATATAGGAGATATATTCAAGATTTCTTGGAGATCAAGAAAAGATTTTCCCACATTGTTTTGCCCTAAAATTTCGACCACCTCTACTCTATAAATAGAGGATGATTCTTTCATTCCCAAGTACAATTCCATGTGCTGGAAAAATTAGCAAATCCACAAAAGTGGTGCAACAAAGTTTATTTTTTCCTTTTGTTAATTGTTCGCGAGTATCCTACCACCGGATTGTCGAGCAAGGATTAAGGGAATACTTGGAAAGTTCTTTTGGTGTGTCTAATCAACAAGACCATTGTCGCTCCAAGAGGTACGTTCACGTAAACTCGTAGAAATTCCGCATGCGTAGGATTTACATGAATTGATTATATGCATGATTTGTTGTTGAATTATTATTTGAATTAATATAGGATTAATTCATGCTAGTAATAATTGTTAAAATTAAATTTGTATTTAAATATTCATCCCGAATAGATCCGTGCAACTTATTCCCCAACAACTGGTATCAAAGCCTCGGTTTCGGGCTCTGAATTTTTTAAATTGTAATTTAATTCATTTTCATTAAATTTGAAATTGGATAATAGAATTGCTAGATCTTTTTTGCAGGTATCCAATTGTCATGGAATTTAATGTGTTTATTTATGCATGCATATAAATTGTGGTTTTTAATTCGATTCGTTCGAATTCGTTTTGCCTCGTGAGAAAATCCATGAGTAGATTAGGATTTGTTTGATTTGATCAATGTAATAGACTAGTCTAGATCTAGATTTATTTATTTTTTTGTAAATAAATTGTAACCGGATCGGAAACGGAGGCTGAGATGAAGAATTAAAGGATAAGATCGGCGCGGCGGCCGAGCGGGCGGCGTCGGGAGGCACGCGTGCCACGCGAAGGCATGCAGTGCACGCAGGCCACGCTGGGCGAGGGTCGAGGGTGGGGCGAGGCAGGTCGTGTCAAGAGAAGACGCGCCGCAGCGGCGCGCAAGCGGATTAAAAGCGGCCTAACCACGCCTGGGGGACGATTCATGGTTCAGTTCCGCAGGCGAGGTGGCGAAGCCCAACGAATCTTGACGCGCTAGTCTGTAGCGTCCGCTTAGAAACCTTAGGGCAGAACGCGCGAAGCCTGCGCAGAGGTCGCCGAGCGGGCGATGGGTGATGCTTGACGTGCTAAGCCCAGACGGACGATCGCTTCGGCTTGGGGGGCGGGGATCTTGGCGCGTCATCCGTATGAGCTACTTGACGTGACGTTTTGAGACGGAGTTCCTTTCGAGACGATCGAGTGAGAGAAATTCAAGACGAAGTTTCTTCAAAATCAAGCCAAGAAAAATCAAACCATGACAATTGGATAATTTGTGCCCAATATGTTTATTTTTCCGCTTTGCTTGATTTATCATTGTGTTATCTTATGCTTTATTTAATTTGTTTAAATGTGTTTGCATGAGAGTTACCCAATGAAAAATCTCACCATAAAAAATTACTAAGTATGTTTAAATAATTAATTGACAATTTTATTCTGGATAATAAAATTGAATTAATTTTGACCTCCATGATTTATTTATTTGTGAATTCTTTTGGAGAAATTCCCCCCACTGGACGGTCAAAAGTTAGCTTTCACATGAATGAATTCCAAATGGATGATTGTGGATTATTACTAGTGGCGACGATGACCCTCCCACGGAGGCTCGTTCAAAGCGAAATAATAATCCTCAGATTTAATCATGGTTATTACTTAGGTATAAAATTGATATGCATATACTTCCCGAAGTCCCCGCCAATTTTATATTGGTCAAGTGAGCCAACTATTAATCTGATATTAAAGGTTTATGCTTGTTCTTGTTTGTAACACCTTGAATGTGTTTAATTAATGACCCACCCCACGTGGCTTATTTAAACTGTTTTGAGATGTTGGCTGATGCATGTTCATATTTTTTTTGAGATTTTAATATGATGCATATGATCGAATCTTGTGATATACTTGTGCTTATGCATATAGTTATTTATTTCAGTTCAGCATGTCGTAACCTTTTAATCCACTGTTAATATACTTAAAGTCAATATATATGGAAACTATATTGATTGGAAACGAAAAATTATAATTGTCCTAACTGCACAAAAGCACAAGTGGATTCTTGACACACCAAAATCAGATGAGCCAACTGACGAGTCAAAAATGCGGGACTCGTCAGATCACCTTGCGAGAGATGTCGTCGCTGAAAATGGTGGAGGGCAAACCCGTAAGGGATTACGTCCTCAAAATAGATGGCCCATCTGAACAAACTTGAGATTCTGAGTGCAGATTATAATCTGGAGACTCAGATGAATTTGGTATTTCACTCTCTGCCCAAAAGTTTCTGAGCATTTTGGCCTCGCTAGCTGATTTGTTGCAAGCTTTGGTCTCGGCAGAGATATTGATGGGGCACCAAACTCAAGCTTTAACGGCAAGTGGTAAGTCTTCATTTTCTAGGCCAAGGGAAGGCAAGAAAAAGAAGAGGACCAAAAGCCATAAGCAATAAAACTCAACTGTTGCCAAGAGCAATGGTAAGATGAGGAATGCTTGTGGTGTCAAGGAAAGTCCAAAGAGGAAGTGCTTAAGTTGCGGTGAAAGAGGACAATGGAGGTTTGCCTGTTCCAACCCCAAAAGGGACGGAAAGAAAGGTAATTCTCACGCACTAGTTGTTGAAACTTGTTTAGCGGCGTATACTTCTCATTCGTGGGTGGTTGATACGAGATCCACTAATCATGTTTGCTTCACGGGTTCAAACTGATCCAGCAACTTAGTGGGAGTGAGATCCTCATCACACTGGGCGACGTTACGAAAGTAGCAATTATTGCAATGCTACGTAAGTGGCAGATATTGCAATGCTACGATAGTAACGATTATTGCAATACTACGCAAGTAGCAGATGTTGCAATGCTACATGAGCAGTGGGAGAAGTGCACCTGTCTTTTAAAGATGAAGTTTTTTTTGAGATTATCTTTATGTTCCCAGTTTTGGAAAGAATTCACTTTCAGTTTCTAAAATTTGATTAAAGGACATTAAGTTTCTTCTAATAAGAATGACATCATTTCTTAAAATGATGAGTGTATCTATTATGGAACGTTGTCGAATAATCTCTATACAATTAACTGTGCACACCGCTCACGAAATGCATCCTATAACACATCAACTGTTTCCGAGAAAAGAAAACGTTCATCAGACGTGAACGAGATACTTCTATGGCATCTAAGATTGGGACATATTAATCCAAAGAGGATCCAAAGGTTGGTGAAAGACAGTTCACTGGAGTTTCTCCAAGTTGAACCAATTCCAACCTGCAAATCATGTTTGGAGGGTAAAATGACCAAGAGGGCATTTGGATCCAAGGGGAATGGAGCCAAAGAAGTGTTAGAAATCGTTCACACAGATGTATGTGGTCCAATGTCAACCAAAGCAAGAGGAGGTTATGAGTATTTTGTCACTTTTATTGATGACTACTCAAGGTACGGTTATATTTTCCTTATGAAGCATAAATCTGAGACCTTTGAGAAATTCAAAGAATTTAAGGCTCAAGAAGAGAATCATAGGGAAAAACGTATCAAGTCTTTACGATCCGATCGTGGAGGCGAATACCTCAGCGATGAGTTTTTGAACTACTTATCTGATGAAGGGATTGCATCCCAGCTAACTGCACCCGGAACCCCTCAACAAAACGGGGTTGCAGAGCGAAGAAATAGAACTCTTTTGGAAATGGTTAGATCTATGATGAGTTATGCGGATCTTCCCAAGTCGTTCTGGGGTCATGCCTTGGAAACAGCAGCCTACATTCTGAACTTGGTGCCATCCAAATCGGTTCCCAAAACTCCCAAAGAATTGTGGACCGGGCGCAAGCCCAGTTTGAGACACATGAGGATTTGGGGGTGTCCGGCCTACGTGTTGGACAAGGAAGCCGGTAAATTGGATCCTCGATCAGAATTAAGGTTGTTTGTGGGATACCCCGAGGGAACAAAAGGGTGTATGTTCTATGGTCCCGAAGATCAAAAGGTGGTAATGAGCACCCACTTTAGATTTTTGAAAGAAGACTATATGAACGAAAGAAGACCCAGAAGTGAGATTACCTTAAATGAGCTAAGGGGGCTAACCTCAATGCCAACTGTACAAGATGACATACCAAACGACACACTTACACAACCGGAACCTCGTCGTAGTGGGAGGGTTGTGAAATTGCCCGAGAGATTCATGGGAATAGGAGAGTTCTCGGACTTGATTCCCGGACAAGACGAATCAGACCCATGGACATATGACGAGGCAATCCAAGACAAGAATGCAGATTCTTGGCAAACAGCAATGAAAGCCGAAATGGGTTCTATGAATCATAACAGAGTGTGGGAGCTAGTCGAACCACTTAATAGGGTCAAACCCATTGGTTGCAAGTGGGTGTATAAGAGAAAAAGAGGATCGGATGGGAAGGTGGAAACCTTCAAGGCAAGACTCGTGGCGAGAGGTTATACTCAGAAAGAAGGGATCGATTATGAGGAAACTTTTTCGCCCGTAGTCATGCTCAAGTTCATCCGTATTCTCTTATCGATTGTTGCGCATATCGACTTTGAAATCTGGCAAATGGATGTCAAGACAGCTTTCCTTAACGGAAGTCTTGATGAAGAGATCTATATGCAACAACCTCAAGGCTTCATTGAAAAAGGCCAAGAACACCTAGTTTGTAAGCTCATGAAGTCCATATACGGACTCAAACAGGCATCCAGAGCTTGGAACCAATGTTTTGATCATGTTATAAAGTCTTATGGGTTTGATCAAAACGAGTTCGAAAGTTGTGTGTACAAAAAGCGTGTCGGAACTGCATTGGTATTCTTAGTACTATACGTAGATGACATTCTGATCATCGGAAACGATGTAAAGGTGTTATCAGACGTAAGGGCATGGCTTTCAAAACAGTTTGATATGAAGGACTTAGGGGAAGCAGCACACATCCTTGGGATCAAGATCACTCGAGATCTCAAGAAAAATATGATAGGCTTGTCACAAGCTTCTTTCATAGACACTGTCTTGAAACGATTCAGCATGCAGGATTCCAAGAAAGGCTTCGTACCTTTCAGACATGGAATCCATCTATCCAAGAAAATGTGCCCTAAGACGCCTTGAGAGATAGATGACATGAGAGGCATTCCATATGCTTCGGCTGTCGGAAGCCTTATGTATGCAATACTGTGTACGAGACCGGATATCTGCTTTGCCGTTGGCATGGTGGCAAGATATCAAAGTAACCCGGGGAAAGAACATTGAACAACAGTTAAAACATTCTGAAGTATCTGAAAAGAATTCGGGATAGAATGTTAATTTATCGATCGATATCTAATCCCCATCGGCTTCACCAGATTCGGTTCCAATCGGACATAGACTCAGGAAAATCTACCTCCCAGAGTGTGTGTTTTGCATGGGGGAGGAGCCATGACATGGAGAAGCGTCAAGCGAAATCGTCCACGATTCTACCATGGAAGCCGAATATGTAGCCGCTAACTGGCAGCGGGCCGAAAAGCGGTTTGGCTCAAGAACTTCCTAGTGGACTTGAATGTAGTTCCGAATTTGCCTTAGCGAATCACCGCTTTATTGTGACAATGTCGGGCGATTTGCAAATTCAAAGGGAACCAAGAGCCCACAAGGCCAAAGAAACACATTGAAAGGAAATACCATCTTATACGAGATATCGTTAAGAGATGAGATATAAATTGGCAAAGATAGCGTCCTAAGACAACCTGGCGAGATCCATTCACAAAGGGTCTCCTCTGAATACATTCGAGAGACATGTGGAAGGAATGAGTGTCAAGACCGTTGCCAAACTGCTTTAAGTATAAGTGGGAGAAATTATTAGGTTCGTGTAGGTGACATTAGATGTCACGACAGGAACTACACGAGACATGTTGTAGTATACTTAAAGCGCACTTTGAGTATAAGTGGGAGATTGTTGGGATTATCTTTGGAAAGTATGCTTTTACTTTGTATAATCAAAACCTGAATTTCGGACTTATTTATTGAAATAAATTGTTTATCAACGATGCTTTAAATATCATTGAATGTTACATATATTTCTTGCATAATCGTTCAATAAATAGTCGTGTTACATTGTAGTTAATTTAGTGATACCAGATCACAGAAGATTAAATTAACATTCCCTTGTAACTAAAAGTACACCATTCACGACCTAGATGGAAATGAACAATCCATCGTGAAAGGGTGAAGTGTAAGGCTCAGATTGGCTTGTCTTGACCAAGAGATTACACTAGTGCATGACCGATGCAATTTGAATAGGACCCTACTGGGAGGACAAATTCTTGAATCCGAACAAGGAAGAATTAGACCTCAGTGGTTCGTTATTTCTTAATCTTCGTTCCTTAAATAGGATCACGTGTGGTTGGTAACTATTGCTTTGAATTATCATGGGTAGAGAATCAATGAGATTCAATACTTTTTATCTTGGGCAATATTATTAGTCACATGTGATTGCTAAGATTTAATACGGAGAATCGTGTGCAAGTACGCTTGTTCGATTTGCCCCCTTGGGAGGTTCATAAGTTTTATCATACCAAATCTTGCAAGTGGAACTAGTTTCCGGTATGAGTAATAATGTTGAACCGTTCCTTAACCAAGGACAAAAGATATTAATTAACGGAAAGCTATTTCAGCGGCTTGAATTAATTAATGGGCTAGATAATCTTAAACACGGGAAATAATAACCGGGAGCCATATTGACTGTAATATGGGTTAAGATGGATAGTGCAATATTAATTATGTGGTGGGATTAATTAATATTTATGGGCTTGAATAATATTGTGGCTCAATATTGATAATTCAAGATCCATTGGAAGGTACAATCTTAATTCTCCTAAAGGCCCCCTAAGTAGCCCAACATAAAGTCCAATAACTGAAAAATGTATTTAAAATAAAATAAATATTGTGTTGCCTTATTTTTCCTAATATTTTCGAAATTTATGGATTAAAAGGGGAGAAAGATTTTTCTTTGAATTTTGTTATGGAATGAAGATATGTATTCTTGGAATACAAGATTATCTCATTAAATTCAAGAAATCTCCCACTTAGTCATCCATATAGTATATTTCGAATTTTTGAGAAAAAAGGGGAAAGAAAGATTTTCTTGATTTTCTTGAAAAGATATTATGTATTTCTTGAAATACAAGAATATCTCATAAATTCAAGAAGATCCAAATCTTGGATTCTTGCCCCTATTTTTCGAAAATATTCCATAACAAAGAGGAGGTGGGATTTTGTGGAATATTATAATTATGGGAAAAAGAATATAGGAGATATATTCAAGATTTCTTGGAGATCAAGAAAAGATTTTTCCACATTGTTTTGCCCTAAAATTTCGACCACCTCTACTCTATAAATAGGGGATGATTCTTTCATTCCCAAGTACAATTCCATGTGCTGGAAAAATTAGCAAATCCACGAAAGTGGTGCAACAAAGTTTATTTTTTCCTTTTGTTAATTGTTCGCGAGTATCCTACCACCTGATTGTCGAGCAAGGATTAAGGGAATACTTGGGAAGTTCTTTTGGTGTGTCTAATCAACAAGACCATTGTCGCTCCAAGAGGTACGTTCACGTAAACTCGTAGAAATTTCGCATGCGTAGGATTTACGTGAATTGATTATATGCATGATTTGTTGTTGAATTATTATTTGAATTAATATAGGATTAATTCATGCTAGTAATAATTGTTAGAATTAAATTTGTATTTAAATATTCATCCCGAATAGATCCGTGCAACTTATTCCCCAACAAGCGGTTCCGGAGGCCTGGACGCGGAAATAGGGTTTCGGCCAGGATGGGCCAAATCTAGGGTTTTGGCCCAGTTTCCCAGTTCGGGTTTTTTTTGTATAAATACCCCCCTGACTCCCCCATTGTATCTTGCACTACTTGCACTATCTCATACGATATAGTAGATCTCTCTTGGCTTGGTAGTGCCTCCAGATGTAGTCAGTCTGACGAACTGGGTAACCAAATTGTTTGTTCCTAAATTCTGTAGTTCCATCTTTTTCTCCATAATTGCTTGTTTAAAATCCTAACAAATGATTGGAAATCGACCATTCAAAAGTAACAAATTCATACAAATTCACGTGTGTTCGGCCGTAGGGTTATGTACAGACTCACTAGTGTTCGTCCGACTAATCATGCACGAATTCATTACTGTTCGGCCCCTTGGACCAAACACTACCCATTTTTTTTTTCACAGCAGTTTACGCCGAGTAATCTCGCCTATGTTCAGTCGCGATTTTGACTGGACCGAACAATGGTGCTATTAAATCCTAAAAATAGCAAAGTTTTTGCATAAAAATCGATAAAAAAAGTAGAAAAAATACCTAACAAAACTTACATTAATGTTCTCGTTTGAACTTTCACGTTCCATTACTATGATGATTAAAATTGAATCAAAAAGATTAAAGGGTTTATGGGCATGAATTCCAAGAAATAAATATTTTAGGGTTTATTATTTACATATTAATTATATGAGTTTTTTGCACTTTTGGTCCTATGAACCACGCCATGTTTTCAATCTAGTCCCACCACTAACAGAACTAGTCCTACAAGAATTTTAATTTGCAAATGTAGTCCCACCGTGACGAAAATCGTTAAATCGACTTGCAAATGCGGTCCCATAAGTTATGGGGCATAATTAATATGCAATTAAGGCTTAACCATCTTTCAACCACTTGCATTTTTAGTCCCATAAGTTATGAAACATAATTAACACAAAATTAACCAATTAACTTACCTGGGCCCACTTGCACATATGGTCCCATAGGTTCAAAAAACTCAAAATTTGGCCTTCCAATTATTTTGGAGCCAATTTCTCAACCAATCAAGATTTTTGGCTCCAAATCACTTGCATTTTTGACCGGACCGAACAATGGTGCTATTAAATCCTAAAAATACCAAAGTTTTTGCATAAAAATCGATAAAAAAGTAGAAAAAATACCTAATATGGGCATGAATTCCAAGAAATAAATATTTTAGGGTTTATGATTTACATATTAATTATATGAGTTTTTTGCACTTTTGGTCCTATGAACCACACCATGTTTTCAATATAGTCCCACCACTGGCAGAACTAGTCCCACAAGAATTTTAATTTGCAAATGTAGTCCCACCGTGACGAAAACCGTTAAATTGACTTGCAAATGTGGTCCCATAAGTTATGGGGCATAATTAATATGCAATTAAGGCTTAACCATCTTTCAACCACTTGCATTTTTAGTCCCATAAGTTATGAAACATAATTAACACAAAATTAACCAATTAACTTACCTGGGCCCACTTGCACATATGGTCCCATAGGTTCAAAAAACTCAAAATTCGGCCTTCCAATTTTTTTGGAGCCAATTTCTCAACCAATCAAGATTTTTGGCTCCAAATCACTTGCATTTTTAGTCCCATATATATGATTGAAGATTTTCCCACCAATTTTTGCCCGAACTCTAGTTTCAACACTAATGTGTGTGTGTGTGTGTGTGTGTGTGTATATATATATATATATATTCACATACATTCAACACAAAAAAGCACAACACATTCAACACAAAATTCAAATAAAAAAAATACCTAAACACACCATGTCTTCACATAAAGCTATAAGTTGAAAACCAAGATACCATCAATACAAAAACTGATATCATTATAAGCACAAACTATATAGCAAAATATATCATTACTTTCATCCCATAAATAGCCAAATATACCATCACTTGTACCCCCATCAATAGCAAAAACTGATTGTAGCAAAATATACCATCACTTTCACCTATTACCCACATAGTATTTACCAAAATATACCACCAATTTTAAGTCACCACAATCTGATATCATTATAAGCACAAAAGTTGAGTTTTTAAGTATAAAAGACAATAAGATTGTAGTGGCTTCATGACAAAAAAAACTATCCAAACCTACCCCAACCCTCCTCTACTTGTTTTTACCTTTCTCTTTCTTTGACATTGCAGTTTTTGTGAGACTGGACTGTGTGAGAAACTTCTTACCCCCAATTGTTGTGAAGCAAGGGGCAACTATGAACGTACAAAACCTTAGTATGAGCCTCAACAAAGTCAGCTTGCTGCTGCCTCCCTAAATCTTGCATGTATGGGCTTGAAAAGTTATCAGCCGGACTTCCACCAAAACGATTAAGTACGTTGATGGGTCATATGTGATGAATGGCCTTTAACTATTTGATTGTTGCATGTAAGAATCAATGCAATTGTGAGTAGACACCTATCTATGAGAGAGAGGAAATACCTATGACATGGATCACAAATCTGTACAACAAAGTATATGTCCAAGGTAAACATAAATCCTGACCCATTTGATAACCTGACTATTAGAATGATATCAAAACCAACCTCTGAGCGCACAATCTCTTAATTTCTGGCACTTCCTCTCGCAAGTCAACTCTTGGTAGCAAGGAACCTATTCTAAATTCAATCACCAATGCCAAATAATACAAACAAAATACACAATACTTACTAAAAAAACAATCATAACATTTTTTAAAAACAAACCAACTAATACAGAAGCCTGCCTGTTTCTTCAAGCTCCCACACCTACAAGCCTTTATCACCACAGTTCTGCAAGTTCCACGATGACACCTTTTAGGACACCTATGAAACCCACAACTCAACATCTTATTACAACTTCAACTTGACCCACATAATGGCACAGAACATGTCATCCCTTCATGTACTCTCTTTCGACAAGGACAAGTTCTTTTCACCTGAAAAGGGCAATCCTCACACTCACCCACAAATCAGCTTCTAGATACCATTAATACTCATAAATGCTAACGCATCCAGACAGACAAGGAAAACAAAGTTAAAAGGTTCTCTGCAATCAGAAAGTAGACACATATAATGCAAATATAGAACATCACATCTTCATCAATTAAACTAGAACCCCTCGAAAAAGGCCCAATCAAACATTCTCTCCACAGCTTACCCCAAGATGTTCCCCACAAAACTATCTCACAAATTCACAAGGTTAGGGTTTGAATTTGGGTACGGAATGAGGAGGGAGATGCGGGCGATGAGGAACGGCGATGAATGCGATTGGTGGATTTGGTCGATTTAACTCCGAAGATTGCCAGAATTTCTGCGGAGAAGAAGAAAAAGAACAAGGTGGAGGAAATTTAGAACGGAGAATTGGGAAATTCGATGTCGAACGCGAAATCAACGAAGGAGAATTTGGGTGTTGATTTACCTGGAGTTTCGAAGGAATGTGTAGCTCAACCGATTGTGGCGGCGGAGGAGAGCGGCGCCGCGGCGGCGGGTTCTGAATGAATGATATGATAAGGGTTTCCATTTCCCGGTGACTATCCGGCCGCGAGGGTCGCGTAGGGTGGCGGTGATACCCTGTGTTTTTGGGTGCCGCGGCGGCGGAGGAGAGTGGCGCCGCGATGGGGGTTTTCTTTCTCTCTCAGAAAACTTGTGTTTGTGTGTGAGTTAGTGTGTGTAAATTGATTTTTTATGTTTTGTTTAAGTTGTGGAGATTAATTAATTTGTTAAGACAGATTAATGTTTAACACGTATTAATTATATGTTTAACAGTGTCTGTTTCACGGTTAACGAGATGCCATCAAGAGTCGTTTAATTTTAGGACCAAATGTGCAAACTTCATAAATTGTGGGACCACATTTGCAAATTAAAATTCGTGTGGGACTAGTTCTGTCAGTGGTGGGACTAAATTGAAAACACATTATTGTTCATGGGACCAAAAGTGCAAAAAACTCTTAATTATATAAATAAAATTTAATTTTATATCTATTTGTATGAGGGCATTATAATTATTTTTTGTATGCTTATTTTAATCTTAAATATTATGGAATGTGAATGGAGGATTATGGAATGTATTTAGTGGCTCTCTGATTATAAAAAGTGAGATTCCTTTATATTAGTTATTAGATATATCTTCTCTTAAAAACGGAAAAGTCTCCACCATTAACCAGATCTTCTCTTAAAACATTAATATGATCACGGATTATAACATATATTTGATGAGTTCTTTGTCATTAACCAATCACGTGGGTGCGAATAGTTGCCTCTTACTTGAAATCTGTGGTAATTCAATAAGGCCCCGTTTGGATCGCGTGATTGATTGTGATAGACCAGCATTAGGATTTTAATCCAAACTAATCCACCGTTTGGTTTGTAGGATGAGAGCCCATGATATGCTTCATGCCTGGGTAGAAAATGTATCAAATCCCTCCATGAAGTGATATGTTAATCTCATGTGAAAGGTAGGATAGAACATATCTCAAGTGCAATATTACAAATTGTTCTTCTATTGTTTGAATAGATTCACAACAATGAAGTGTGTTGTTTCAATTCAATTTCAAGGTGTTTATGACATTTCAATAGGTATCTCATCTAATCCCTCACTCCAATCCTACAATTCAAACGCATATCTTGATTCAAACAAATATAATCCAGTCAATTTAATCTTATTCAATCTCACTCAATCTTATCACACCTAATTAATTCAGTCCCGTGAACCAAACGACCATAAGAAAATTAAAAGGAGTTAAACTCAATAAATTCACAAGCTTAATACTTAGGTCGAACTAAAATTAAACTCGGCTTGATTAGCCCTGGATTTAAATTTTTTATTTCTCAAATAACTTTTGAATTATTTTAATTTGACACAACTTAAATAATTCAAATTAATCTCAAATAACTTTTGAAATATTTCAACACGACACGTAATATCTCAAATAATTCAAATTATTTTAGTTAGTCTACTAAAAAACAACCTATTATAATATGACGATTATCTATCAATTTTGCTACGTGTGAGGTGTTATGGATAGATAATGATGGAGGTAATTTCGTGAGCTTCTAATCCCGTATACAACTCCAGAACCAAACATGCACCTCGATTTGAACTTGCATTTATCAGTGAATTACGATCTGAGCCCAAAGCGGACTTGCGCATAGCTACATAGGATGAGCCCAATGGGTTAATAATGAAAGACTAACTAGTTATTATATTCTTATTGGTGAATATATATACACCACAGATACACAAGGTAACACCCCCACAATTAATAAATTCACCCACCTCTCCATTTAATTTCCAATAATATGCCTCAGTAAAAAAGTTCTAAAATTAGAGTGACACTCATGGGAACTAGATTTATACATGAACTTTATCATTATTATGTATAAAAATTATTATTGTTATGCACAAAAAATTTCACCGTTTAAAAATATAAAATATTTTCTGAACAATGATTGTTTTTGTGCATAATAATGATAATTTTTATACATAACAGTGAAAGTTTTTATATATAACAGTAATACTAAAAAAAAAACTCAAGTTCACACAAATTTTTATCCAAAAACCAGTGTTTTCAAAAACCGGTTGAACCGGTCGAACCGTGAACCGCTCATGTCGCCGGTCCAATTACTCCTTAAAATCGGTTAATTCGATTTTATTATTTTTATTATTTATTAAATCACTTTTTTTTTATTATTATTATTTTCTAAACCTCTCTATATAATGTTATTATTTTTATCTCAATATCATTTTCTCTCAAATAAATTCATTCACAAGTCATTAATTTCATTTAATCTATTTATCGTCGTCACATATTGTGTGGAATTAATCCACAACGTCATCATCTCTGGTCTCCAAACTCTATTGTATTTATTTCAATATAAGATTTATAAGTTATAAATTAGTATAATTTTAATATTTTATGAATAAATATTTATTTTTTAATGTAACATACAAAATATAAAAGAAATATGCATAAATCAATTTAACGGTTGAACCCAACCGGTTGGACCGGCAACCGATGCCTAGACCGGTTTGATCACCGGTTCGATTACGAAAACACTGCCAAAAACTATAAATTTTGTTTTGGATTTTGAAACCCGATGTTTATAAGCTCAATAGTTCTGATCTTTATGGCCCGCAACTTACATATATCCGTAAACATTAATATCATATTTTTTAATAAAATTAATACTTTCTAAATTTTGTTACTTTATAAATAAATAAATAAATGTATAATAATTCAAAATTACTCATAACATTATATATTGAATTGACAACAAAATTAACATCTATTCTAAAATCTCAAAACACACAATATTAGTATTAATCAGAATTTCTAAATTACCAACTCAGAATCCAAAAGCCTCTAAAATACAAGATAATTAAAAACTTGTATAGATCTAGTTCATGCTATGAACCTTGTTTTTAATTCTTGATATTTGACCCTACCCAAAAAATAATACGGGTCAAGTTTGGTTTAGAAAAATATATTGAAAATGAGTGAAATGAGTCAAATAATCCAAGTTTATAGCATAGACCTAGTTCATGGGAGACCTACTTGTTGTGTTCGATATAATTATTCAGCATTAATCGAACACATAAGAGAGACACGTGTAATATTCAACTATTAAAATAATCATGCTCGATGAACAAGTGTGGTCGCCGCTTGTTCATCGAGCAAGAAAATTTGTTCGCCAGCTTGCCATTTACCAACCAAGTTTGTTCAACCAGCCTACCGAGCATGTTCGCCAGACTAACCGAGCAAAATGATCCTGAAAAGATGTTGATCTGATCAGTCAAACTGATCAGATCAGGGAAGAAGAAATCAGATAGCCTGAGTCAAGTGACCTCAGGGCCAGTATGTTCGATGCACAGATAACCTGAGGGCTTAGACATCCTGAAGACTCAGACAACCTGAAGGGTCAGTATGCTCGATGCTCAGATATCCTGAGGGCTCAGACATCCTGAAGGCTCAGACAAACCTGAGGGGTCAGTATGCTCGATGAGGACAATATTCCGGCATAAAATTGATATGGTTTAATGGGGCGAACAAAGCATTCAGTCGAGCAAAAGATTGATTTGGACGACCAAAAGAGTGCCTTATAGACAAGCAAATGCAAAGATCAACCAGGAAGACGAAGTTGGAAACGTGGCAGCATTACATGAGTTCTTGCATTGCCCGAAGTCTCCAGCTCATGCATGCCAAACCAGCTCATGCTTGTCAAAGTACTATAAATAGAAGAAAAAACAACAAGATAGGGGTTCACAAAAAAATTTCCAGAGGGGTAAGGTTCAGAAAAATTCGAGAGTTCATCCATACACATAAAAAACCCTAGCACTCATATTCCAACTCTCCAAATCATCTTTATCCATAACGATTCATCTTCATGAGATGTATCATATATTGTACGTGTAAAACTCGCAATATTACATCTCTGGCTTGGTACGCCCCAGAGTAGTCATTTCTTTACGAACTAGGTCAACAAATTCCTCTTATTTACAGTTTATTTTACACGTGCATATTTTGTTTGTGAGTTGTCACCGAATTAGCCACATAATATTCTTCATATAAAACGACTCGCAACAAACTGGCGCTAGAAGAAGGGTACCAAAAAACCAACACATACACAATCCCGTAGTTAGCCGAGACAGAAAAAAGAAATATAATGCCTCAATCTAGGAATACACAGACAGAGAGGTCGGGACAAAGTTGACCTCACGACCGGAAAGAGGCTCAGCGCCAGCCTCACAAAGATCAGACAGTGGAGACCATCAATCTTGAAGATATTGCCAACGATCTTGCGGCCACAACAAAGGCCATCACTCTCTTGCTACGAGCACAGAAAGAGAGGGCCGAAAAAGAGTTGGCCAAGTTAAAAACTCAAGATGATGATGATCGACGCTCGCATACACCTGATAGCGAGCAAGTTAAGATAAAAGCTGCACGGAAGTGGGCTAATAAAAAAGCAGATGATATGTCTGATGACGAACAGCCTCAAGGGTCCAGACCATCAGCGTTTGGACGTTTGAGGCTCTCCTCCAAAGACCGAATCGGCAACTATAGGCGACAGGATCCCAGGAAGGAACAACCGATAAACATGCCCGCTCCATCAGATCCTCATGATCATCCGCATCCCGAACAAAAATCAGCTGGAACAAAATTGTCTATCCATCATCGATTGGGTAGTCAAGCACGAACTTGGAAAGGGGGACTGCCCCATCACGAGCATGACCCACTGGGTCCTCATGATGGGATACAACCCCGATCCAAGTCTGTCGATTCCACAAAATTTTTCGAAATCTGAAAAGCCATCAAAGACTTACAGGCCGACCTGGCCTCAATTAAAGGACTCCCTCGGGCGAGCACAATACCTTGCTCGCCACTAACACCGGCGATCATGGCGGCCGAAATACAAGAGAAAGTGGCAAAGATCCGACCACCAATCCCCATGTTCGATCTTTGAGTCGGACCAGCGTGTTCATCTCAAAGAATACTCGGACTTTTATGATCGCCATGGGTGCCACAGATCTTGCAGCAAGGCCGATCATTCCCCATGACTTTGGGTGATCGAGCACATAGATGGTTCTCTACTTTGCCCGCTGTGTCCATCACATCTTTCGCTCAGTTGGGACAGCAATTCCTATCCCATTTTTCATCCATGTGTGCTCGCCCAATACCAAAACAAAGGTTGGCACATTTTTCCCAACTGAGGGGTGAGTCGACGAGCATACATCGAAAAGATTTGATAAATGTTTATACGATGGAGCCCCGGTTGAAGAGGATGCCAAGATCCTCGCGGCGGTGGTCGGAGGCGACCACGAATCTTGACATGTGGAAAGCCATGCATCAAGACTGGCCGAACACATATTCAGAATTCCGAGAGCGAGCAGCCAAGATCATAGCCATGCAGGATCTGCTCGCCCAGTCACGATTAGGTCAGGAAACAACAACTAAGAAAGTTTTTGGGAAGAAAGTGATGAATGAGGGGGGGTATAAACCCCCAGGGTCTTTCAAACCATTCGAAGAAAGAGCAGAAGCAAACGCCCTACGAAGTCTTCTGGGCGTTTCAGCAGAAACGATTTTTAACCAAATCAAAGATCGGGACATGTTGGATAGGCCTCGAAGAATCATAATGGACAAGCATCGGCTTAATGCTTCCAAATATTGTAATTATCACGAGTACATCGGGCATAATACAGAAGATTGTCGCGATTTACTTCGTCAACTTTGGAAGTTATACGAGGAGAATCGTCTTACCCAGTTCCTTAAAAAGCCGGCGAGCAGAGACTCCCGAACAGAAAAAACAGGAGATCGTAGGGATAAGCGAAAAGCCAAAGAAACATCTGACAGTGATCCTGAAGAATCCCGTAAGAGGTCTGAATTACCCAAAAGAGGGGCTCCTACTGTGGGTAGAGGTCGAGAAAGTCAAGAGATCCATATGATACGTTCTGAATATGGTCCAGTGGGTGGATGTTATCAAGCACCGACATTATTGAACAAACGAAAGAAGATGGAGATGCATGCCATGCAAAGCATCCATCAGGTGAAGGTGGCGAGCACATCAGCTAGCACGCCACCCTCTCACCAAATTATGTTTTCAGAAGACGATCTCGACGGTATAATCACTCCCCACAATGACTCTCTAACCATTAGTGCTCGTCTCCTCGGTTTGAAGGTGCACCGCCTCCTAGTTGATACTGGATCATATGCGAACATTTTATTCGTCGACACTCTGCACCAAATGGAAAAGCAAGTTGGGGACTTGAGTAGCTATATTGAATCATGTGATCACACCATTATGGGTTTCGGGAAATCTGTAACCCGACCCTATGGTATTATCAGGTTAGGAGTCGAGTTAGAATCAACTCTAAATCCGGAGATTCGACGAACTAGAATGCTAGATTTTGTAATCGTCGATGCTCCGTCTATTTATAATGGGTTTCTAGGTCGCCCGTTTATTCAGGAATTTAAAGCTGCATGTTCTACTTATTATTACTGTGTTAAATTTCCAACACAAGATGGAACGAGTAGCGTAAAAGGTGATCAGAAAAAAGCTCGAGATTGTTTGCTATCATGTGCACCAGAAAAGTAAAATATCGTTAACATGATGGAGCAAACATGGGAGATCGGAGAATCAAGCCAACAGGCAAAAACGTTGCCAAAATATCCTTTGACGAGCACACCTCCATGCACAAACACAGAAAGCGCGAACACAGAATCCGGGATGGTAACTCATGTCCCAGATCTCCCAGATATGATGAGTATTGATCCGCCAAACGAGCTACCAGACCTAGAACCTCGCGTAGGTTTTGAACCTATGGAGGTTGATGACGAACACCAGGGGTCGATCGAAGATCCTCGGTGGAAACAAAAAAGAAAGCGAGCAACACCTGTCGAACAACTGGAGTCTATCAATATCGACCCGAATAGACCTGAGTTAGAAGTGTTCATTGGTTCGGAATTACCGGAATCAATCCGAACAGAAATGATCGCATATCTTCAAGCAAACTTGGATGTGTTCGCTTGGTCGCACGAGAACATGGTTGGCATTGATCCAAAACATGCATGTCACTCCCTCAACCTTGATCCAACACAAACTCGGTAATCGAGTAAAGCGCGAAAAGTTCGATCGGGGAAAAGTATGCGGCAATGAATAGTGAAATCAAAAAGTTGCTCGACAATAAGCTGATTCGAGAAGTAAAATGCCCAAGATGGCTTGCGAACCCTGTGCTCATCCGCAAGTCTAATGGAACTTGGAGATTATGTATTTATTTCACTGATTTAAACAAGGCATGCCCGAAAGATAATTTCCCGATGCCGCATATCGATTATCTGATCGATAATACAGCAGGCCATGAGCTCATGACCTTCATGGATGCTTTTGCTGGCTATCACCAAATACCCATGCATCCGGACAATCAAAAGAATATGGCATTCTGCAGTGAAAAGAATATGTATTGTTGGCAACGCATGCCATTCGGATTAAAGAATGCCGGAGCAACATATCAACGTTTGGTGAACAAAATGTTCGACGAACACATCGGCCGAACAATTAAGGTGTATATTGATGATATTGTGGTAAAAAGCGAACACAAGGAAGACCACATCACCCACCTCGCACAAACGTTTGATATACTCAGGGAGTACAACATGAAGCTAAATCCAAGAAATCGACTTTAGGGTTCACTCGGAAAATTCCTTGGACATATGGTCACCAATCGGGGATTGAAGCGAACCCAACAAAGATTCAAGCCATGCTCGACATATCGCGGGCCCCGGGAGTGTGAAAAGAGGTCCAAAAATTAACCGGACGTTTGGCATCCATAAGACGGTTTATATCACGAACTGGGGACAAATGCAAACCTTTCTTTGATGCATTAAAGAAAGGGAAATTCCATGGACCGAGCATTGCCAAAATGCATTCGAATCATTAAAGCCAGTACCTTGCAGATACTCAAACATTGTCTAAGCCTGTTCCAGGCGAACAACTTTATCTCGTATCTTCTTTGCATCCAGAGCATGTAATTAGCGCCCGTGCTCGTTGGGCGAGGGGGCGACCCACTTGTCCATTTACTATGTAAGCCAGGTGCTTAAAGAAGCCGAGCTCCGGTACCCACCACTGGAAAAATTAGCATATGCTCTCGTTATGAGTGTTCGAAAACTGCGACCATACTTTTTCGATCACTTTCGATTGAAAATCGACCACATTCCCATTGAGACAAATCCTCCAATCGACCGGATTAATGGCGGGCGATTACTCAAGTGGGCGGTGGAGTTAGGCAATTGGCATTACGTTAAGCCCGAACACGAAATGATGAAGGGCCAAGTTAAGCCCATGACGAATAATGAATGCGAAGAAATAAACCAACCATGGCATATGTATGTAGATGTCTCATCAACAAGTTCAAGAGCCGAGCGGCGTGGGTAATCATCGTGACTAGACAAACTTTCTGGCAACCATCCGTTTTGATTTCCGGCTACAAATAATGAAGCCGAAATCGAAGCTTTGATCGTTGAGACTCTGATGGCTATGACAATGGGAATTCAGAGGCTGATGATTTACAGCGATTCTCAGATAATCGTATACCAAGTAACAGGTGAGTACGAGGCCCGAGGCGAACAGATGGCACAATATCAGCAACTAGCAAAGGAGTTGCTCGAACAATTCGAACAAGTTTACATAGAACAATTACCACGATTGGGTAATTCGTTCGCTGATGCCTTGGCACGCCTGGCAACAGCAGAAGGAGTGACGAACACAATGGACATTGTGGTCATCACAACTTGTTCGTCATCAATTCCCAGAGTTGTGGTCGCCCATATAACAGGCGAGCAAGAAACCTGGATGACTCCCATTTTGAATTACTTACAAAAGGGACTTCTCCCTGAGAATAAGGCACAAGCTACTACTACTCAGTTACAATCACTCGTTATACTATCTTAAACGAGCATTTATACAAAAGAAGCTTCTCACTTCCACTATTGAAGTGTATTACTCCTGAAGAGGGTCATGTAATTCTGGAGCAGATTCATGACGGAGTATGCGGAAATCATACAGGTGGGCTCGTCCTGGCACATAAAATTATTAGACAAGGTTATTACTGGCCGACCCTCAAAAAAGATTCGCTCGCGTATGCTAGCGCGTGCCACAAGTGCCAGGTACATGGCCCACTTATTCATAGCCCACCTGAGGAACTAGTGTCAGTTTATAGCCCATGGCCATTTGCTAAATGGGGAATCGATTTGATCGGCCCATTTCCTACTGGCACGTCGGGAGTAAAATTTGATGTGGCTGCCGTTGATTACTATACTAAATGGGCAGAAGCCGAAGCTATTGTTAAAGCCACCGAACAAAGAATGTGGAACTTTGTTTGGAAAAATATCATTTGTCGTTTTGGGCTTCCCCAATCATTAGTAACGGATAATGGCAAACAATTCGATGGAAGTGAATTTTGACAAAATTGTGCTCGCTGGGGCATAATAAAGCATTACTCAACTCCGTATTATCCCCAGTCAAACGGACAAGTTGAAGCCATTAATAAAATTATCAAGCATACCCTCAAGGCTAGACTTGATAATTCCAAGGGGGGGGATGGGCTGAAGAGTTACCCGAAATATTATGGGCCTATCGAACAACTTTCAGAACATCAACTGCGGAAACCCCGTTTGCCCTGGCATTTGGTGCGGAAGCTGTTATACCCACAGAAATAAAGATTCCGAGTCATCGGACAATGACTTTTGGAGAGCACATCAATGACTAGACGCTCGAACTGAGTGCAGACCTGTTAGAAGAAAGAAGGACGGAGACTGATTTCAAGAATGCCATGTACAAAAAGAGATCAGAAAAGTTCTATAACTCCAAAGTTCGAACACGCAGGTTCAATGTGGGCGAGCTGGTTTTAAGACGAGCAACGGGGGTATCAGGTGGTGTGTTCGGCCGAGCATGGGAAGGACCATTCAGGGTTACAGAACGTTTATTAAACGGGGCATATGATTTGGAAGACCTGAATGGAGTCCCATTGTCCTACTCGTGGAATGCATCAAATTTGAAAAAATATTATCAGTAATGATGAGCATAACTGGCCGAGCACACTCAGCCACTCAGACTAATCGAGCACAATTGGCCGAACATAATCAGCCACACAGCTGAAACAAACACTAATGGCCGAATGTAATCTGTCATTCAGCTAAGACGAGCAGGACAATCTTGAAGGAAGAACACACCGTGTTCGACACAAATCTTCTAGAAGAAATTATGGCCAACACTATTGAAAGATAGAAGATACGTGTCAAAACAAGTTGAGAAGTGGTGGTAACCAAAAAAGGGACGTGTCAATCCTTGAATAAGAACTGGCAAAAAAAAAAACGAACAGATGCCAAAAGGAGGATTCAAAGCGAACAGATGTCAAAAGGAGGAGTAAAAGCAAGAAGGCCAGCACCAACTAGCTATGCCAGCACCTGTTTGGGATAGTACTATAAATAGAGGCATATTGATAGCTGAAGAAAGTGGAGAAAAAACAGATAAAAAGAAAAAATACTACAGTTATCGGAAGAAAGTTGGTTCAGTATGCCTCCAGACGAAGAATCCAGCACTCGATTCAGCTATCATTCTGTTGAATCGAGCATCTGTCCTAGTACGAGCTTTATACCCCATGTGACACGCCGAGCCTGAGGTTGGCGCTTCGTTCTGGACTCAAGATGCTTTCGGCGGGGTCATGGTTGCCACTCCACGTTACTCATTGCTTATGCAAAGAGTAAATCACTAATCCCCTACGCATCCCCAAAATCTCCTCCGAAGGGGAGGGATGTCGTGGTATCCGCTTGAATCAACATCGCGGATCTTTGATGCTCGATCATCGGCGAAGAACGAAATGGTGCGGTGAGGATTTGCTCGCGCTGATATAAGCGGCGGCGTGCTTTCGCCACATGCTCATGTCCGCAGCTGCCCGCATAATCACAACTTGTCCAGGAGGGACAAAAAGCTTATGCTGCTGCTGCTTGAGCATGTTACTTAAAGAAGGGTAGACAGGCGCCTCGTGCTTGTCAACATCAATTCCGCGGACAAGGTGAGGGCCAGTTTATGTCTACTCAAGACAAGGTTTAAATTCAAGACCATAGTCTGATGTCTATAGTTGTGTAATAGACAGTCTTCTTCAAATGTAAAGGTTGTAATAGAATACAAAGTGTTGCAAAAATATTTTTGTTTGTTAAGATTTTCTAGTTGAAGCCTATCAGAGGTTGCACCTAAGCCGGACGGCCCGAACAAATACAAGCGAGCCGAAGTCTATGTTCACCTGACGAACGAGTTCGTACTCTGATACCCGCAGTAAAAAACGAGTAATGGGTACGCAGTAGCAAAAGATGACTCGTACTTACAGATACCCGTAGCAAAAGCGAGTGATGAGTGCGGGGTCGCAGCTAAATAAGACGGCCCTAGTACGAAGTGATCGCGCCTAAATAAGACGATCGTGAACCAAGAAAGAGGGGGTTGCATAAAGTTAACCCATCTGGTCGCACCTAAATAAGACGATCGACCGATTGCATCACAATAAGACAATCAAAAACGAAAGAAGTCAGGAGCGGACATAGGCAAACACAATGTTCGAATTCATTCAGAAGAAAAGAAGCATAAACTAGAAACCAAGGCAAACATCAAGCAACACAAGCATCAGTCATTCATCAGCAACAACATTCATCCTCAACAATCAGTTAGAGGAATTTGTTCAATATGCAAATTCAACCATTCAATTTTGAAGTTGTTCGAACAAAAGAGAAAAAGACAAGACATTACACAAGTTCAAAAAAAAATTGTTCGAGCAAAAAAAGAGAAGAAGACAAAAATTACACAGCAATTGTTCAGCAGAGCAAAAAATTACATTAAGGGACAAATTCATTATTGGGGGTGGGCGGAAGCGAAGTATCGAGTAAATCATGCCCCATCTACTCGGCCCCCGAGAACGGCTCCTCCAAAGATGGTCGGGCCCATCTGCTTTCGCCAGAAGTACTCTTTGCTTTCGGTCCACAGAAGTCCCTTTGTTCGTCCCCGCACTTTTCGAACCCGGGCTTGACTCGGAGAGTTTGATCAGCAACATCAGCAATGTCCGCATCCGAGCCATCTTCCTCATCCAGGATAGGATCATCAATCTCGATCCCTTCAGGAAGTTTGGAGAAATCACACAGATCGTTCAAATCAGACATCGGAAGGTTGCGATCTGGGGGGTTATTGATCAGGTACTGCTGAAAATTGGCTATGAGCGGGCAATTTGTTCACCAGTGAGCGTGTGGCGAGCAGACCGGATGGCATCGGCAAAGGCACATATGTAAGAAAAGTTCGACATGGAATCAACATACTTCTCACTGTGCAATCTTGAATTTTCGAGACCCAAACGAGTG
Source organism: Stenogyne calaminthoides (assembly GCA_037126765.1). Taxonomy (NCBI): domain Eukaryota; kingdom Viridiplantae; phylum Streptophyta; class Magnoliopsida; order Lamiales; family Lamiaceae; genus Stenogyne; species Stenogyne calaminthoides. The sequence continues at coordinate 48,477,330 of JBBCBC010000005.1, forward strand.
TTGGTCTCTTCAGCAATGATGAGTTGTTGGCCGAGCAAATTCTTCTCGCATTCCATGACCTCGACGTCAGTTCGGAGTTTACGAAGCTCAACATTCATTTCATTCTGAACTCTCCGTATGCCAACCACCTCCTCCTGAGCAAGGTTAAGCTCCTCCCTTGCCTGGCGAGCAACTTCCTGAGCTTGGCGAGCATCATCTTGAGCCTTACGAGCTGCTTGAGCCGAGGATATCTGTCCCTGAGCCAACCTCACTTCATCCTGAGTTTTGCTCAGCTCGTTCACCTTCTCTTCAAAACTTCTGATCAGAGCCAAGTAGTTGGCATGAAGATTGGCGGACTCATCATAAGCTTTCTCAAGGATGACCAAAGATTGGCCCTGGTGTACCAGGCCAAGTCGCATGTTTTCCAAAGGTGTTGGACCCTTGGTGGCCTCTTCCAGCTCAGTAGTCCATGCTCGAATGGGGGTCTCGCACGCCTTCTGAACATGCTCAGGAATGCCAGGAACCTTGCGAACACTTGGCGAGCAGTAGTAATTTTTCAATTCGGTCATCAAAGGCGCCAATCTGCTCAACCTGCATGTACACCCGAGCAAACAAACATAACAAAAGTGACCAAAATCAATGAAATAACAAATACTCCAATAAAGCAAACAAAACGTACTTGTTCGCTCGAGTCGGATCCCATCCCAAAAATGATTTATCTTCGGGGGACCGGAGCTCAGGGTTCAAAGGGGTCCAAGTTCGGGGTCCAGCAGGAGGTGGAGAAGATGTCCCAACCTCCATTTCAACTATTTGAGCGACCGGACCGACCACAGAGGCGGCCATTCTGATCGCTTCTGCAGTGGGGGTCTCCCTAACAGCATCGATGCTCGTCTGAGCCTGGTCGCTTGCCCCCTGCTCGTCGGTTTCCATCCTTGGTATTTTTGGCGACGGAGCCTGTTCGCTCGCCCCCTGCTCGGCCGAACGAGTTGTCCTATTTGGTCGGCTCGACTCCCCAGGGCCAGACGCAGATGCTCGGCTCACCCTGCTCGCTTCCCCTCGATTTGCTCGCTGAGCCTCCCGCTCGGCTTGAATTCGAGCAAGCTCCTGAGGTCTTTTTCTTTGAGCCATTTCAGTATGCTCGGATGTACTCACGGCAACAATAACAGCAGGGAAAGCTATGGATAAAACATTTCATTATACAAGAAAGAGAAACAGCGAGCAAAAGGTACAAAACATGCAAATGCAAAAAAGCAATCCTTACCAGCGGGATTAACAGCAACAAGATGGTGAGAGGGCACGCACAAGCCTCCTTTCTTCCTTTGATCGGCGGTATTCAAAGTCTTCACAGATCGTTTTGAGCGAGGCTCGAGATCGATTTGCCAGACGCTGCTAAAATAGCCGTCGTTGGTCTCTTTGTCCGTCGCAGCTGGAATTCCTGAAATGAAGAATAAGTTAAAATCAGTTCAAGCTGAAGAGCAAAAGACACAGAAATACTTACTTCGGTAAACCCCAAAATCAGTGGGGATGTCTAAACGAGCATCTAGTTCGATTCCAGAAGTCGGGCTTTTCCAATCGCCCCCAACGAACCAGAATTTTTCCTTCCAATCACTAATTTTATTCGACACATCCTCAATGATCTTGCACTTAGCATTTGCTTGCATAAACAGCCATCCATGTTAAGCCTTCTTCGGACGGGTCAAAATGCACTAGTCGTCGAGTTCAAATTGTTGTTGGATAATATATGGGCTTCATTTTGCCGAACAAAGTCAAGAAGCTCATAACCATGTGCCACCCGTTTAAACCCAAATGCAAAATGGTAATGTTCCATTCTACGAGCAAACGAGTGATAGCCGGATGGAGTGGAAACCGAAGGCCCGCTTCCGTCGTGTCCAAATTCACGACAACCACAACCCTCGGGGGCTGGTCTGCTTTCGCTCATCGGGACCAAAAAAGCCCGAAAAAGACATCTTTGGGGGTTTCGTAGTTTCTATCTGGTGAGCGAGCATATCAACATCAATTATGCTCGCAATTTTGCTCGCCGGGTACTCATTCTCAACCCTAGTCCTACGAGGTTGTTCGGGCCAATCAAAATCATAACGAGCATTATACTCGTTATATATTGGGCTATGAGGGACACCAATAGGGATATCAAGTTACGTGGTTCTACTACCTCCCTAACCCCCCCTCTGAATCATCGATATTCCACGACCATCAAGAATTCCTCCTCACATTATAATCATTCCTATTCACATCAAGACTATCTACAACCCTAGACCTAATTTGGGATTGGGGCAAAGAATAATCACTCAAATCATCCAAAAAATCACTACGGGCTAAATCCCTATCCAATTCGTTTAGGTCATCATCTAATCGGAGGAAAGAACGGCAAAAACCGGTTTAACTTGCCAACGAGACCTTGATCCCGAAGCATTTATCTTCGACGCATTAGCATCGCTACGGGGGATTGTACAGAAAGAGGGGGAGGAAAAACTATGGTGGTCCGATTCTATTGAGGCAGAAAAGTTTGAACGAGAAGCCATAATCGGAATAAGAGAGAGTATGCAATAATTACTCGAATAAAATCTTTTCACGGAATGATGAAGCCCTTCTTAGGAAGTTTTAGACGAAAAGAGATTGAAGACAGAGAGAGAGAGAGAAGAAAAAGAAAGAAAAGAGATTGAGGCGGCGAAATGAGGTATTTATAGATCTGGGTTCAATTTTGAATATCCCAAGACGAGAATCTGAAAACGACACTTACTATGGCCCAATCAAATTATAACAGCCGGGCCCCATGATGAAAACAAAGCGACCCGACTGGGGGGTATTATTGTGTTCGATATAATTATTCAGCATTAATCGAACACGTAAGAGAGACACGTGTAATATTCAACTATTAAAATAATCATGCTCAATGAACAAGTGTGCTCGCTGCTTGTTCATCGAGCAAACAAATTTGTTCGCCAGCTTGCCATTTACCAACCAAGGTTGTTCAACCAGCCTACCGAGCAAACAGGTATGTTTGCCAGACTAACCGAGCAAAATGATCCTGAAAAGATGTTGATCTGATCAATCCAACTGGATCGGATCGGGGAAGAAGAAACCGATAGCCTGGAGTCAAGTGACCTCAGGGCCAGTATGTTCGATGCACAGATAACCTGAGGGCTCAGACATCCTGAAGACTCAGACAACCTGAAGGGTCAGTATGCTCGATGCTCAGATATCCTGAGGGCTCAGACATCCTGAAGGCTCAGACAAACCTGAGGGGTCAGTATGCTCGATGAGGACAATATTTCGGCATAAAATTGATATGGTTTAATGGGGCTTAACAAAGCATTGAATCGAGCAAAAAAGATTGATTTGGACGACCAAAAGAGTGCCTTATAGACAAGCAAATGCAAAGATCAACCAGGAAGACGAAGTTGGAAACGTGGTAGCATTACATGAGTTCTTACATGGCCCGAAGTCTCCAGCTCATGCATGTCAAACCAGCTCATGCTTGTCAAAGTACTATAAATAGAAGAAAAAACAACAAGATAGGGGTTCACAAAAAAATTTCCAGAGGGTAAGGTTCAGAAAAATTCGAGAGTTCATCCATACACATAAAAAACCCTAGCACTCATATTCCAACTCTCCAAATCATCTTTATCCATAACGATTCATCTTCATGAGATGTATCATATATTGTATGTGTAAAATTCGCAATATTACATCTCTGGCTTGGTACGCCCCCAGAGTAGTCATTTCTTGACGAACTAGGCCAACAAATTCCTCTTATTTACAGTTTATTTTACACGTGCATATTTTGTTTGTGAGTTGTCACCGAATTAGCCACATAATATTCTCTATATAAAACGACTCGCAACAAATGGCGCTAGAAGGAGGGTGTTTATTGAAAAAATTCGTCAAGAACAACGTCGAATTTTCGAATCCAAATCCAAGAAATCACAATAACAGCCCAAAAACAATTCAAAATCCCATCTCTGTATTCAGAAAAAAAAAAACCAAAAAATATAGACCTGGATACACAGATACATACAGACGAACAGAAGGAGAAGAAGGAAGTTCCCCCAGGTGCACGCGCCGCCGCGGCACCGCCTCACCTCCGTCGCCCTCGGCTCCGCGGCCGCAGCACCAGAAACTCCTAATCCAAAATCAAAATCCCCAAAACAAAAAAATCCAAACATACACCCACATTTCAGGGAAGAACTACGGTTCTTCCCGCAGTGTTCTTGTTCGATTAATTATTTGTTTGGTGGTCAAATTTAACAAGCCACATCAGAACAGAATTCGTAAATTATTTGGCCGTCAACACTACTCAAAATACAAATCCAATTAACACCCAAGAATTAATCTATTTATTATGTTATTTTTAGATTACTTCCCCAGAAAATTATTTTTGTTCACGAATACTTACCTCCCCAGAATGTTGTATATGTTCACGAATACAACATATATCGAAGAAGTGCAATTTGCATAAAATAAAGAGTAACACCCCTCTAAATTAGATTTATACATAAACTATATTATTATTGTATATAAAAACTATAAAAAAATATTTATTTTAAATAGTAATAGTTCTTTTTTAACATAATAATAATATTAATAAAATGTAGAGTTTAGTAAATTCGGATTCTTTATTTAAAATAAAATATCGAACAAATTAATATTTGTCTTTATAAACTTTAAAGGAAATTGGTTTATATCAAGGAATGATTATACTTATAATTATAGTTGTAATGTTACATCAAGGAATGACTACAGTTCCTATTTATTTTATTAAAAATTAGAGATGTTAAATACTACAGGAATTAAAGTTATTCATCTTAAAATGACGAGGATTGGTTTATTCCTTAATTTTTAGATATGAGAACCTTATTCATGAAAGATGGACTCTCTTGTACAATATTGTACATATAATATTAGTTCAAAAAGAAAGTATTGTGTATATCACTTTCATCGTACACCATAATTACTATTGTTGGTAAGGATCAACATTTTACGATCCTTACCAACAATAGCAATAGTTGTGTACGGTGAAAGTGATGTACACAATACTTTGTCTTGTTCGAATGTAAAGTTGAAAATTGAGGGATAACTATTAGGTACAATTTAGGAAGATCATTTACAACCTACTACTAATCAAAATAATAGTTGTAACTCAATACAAAATAGGTTATAAATGTACCAAAATAACCCCAACTAAAAGTTTTAAGATTTAAATTTTCTTTCACATGTTTAAATTACTAAATTGATTTACCAATTACAAAGATAAAAGTGTTGGGGAATAAGTTGCACGGATCTATTCGGGTTAAATATTTAAATACAAATTTATTTCTGATAATTATTACTAGCATGAATTAATCCTATATTAATTCAAATAATAATTCAACAACAAATCATGCATATAAACAGTTCACGTAAATCCTACGCATGCGGAATTACTACGAGTTAACTTGAACGTACCTCTTGGAATGGCAATGGCCTCGTTGATTAGACACACCAAAAAAACCTTCCCAAGTATTCCCTTAATCCTTGCTCGACAATCCGGTGGTAGGATGCTCGCGAACAATTAACAAAAGGAAAATAAACTTTGTTGCACCACCTTTGTGGATTTACTAATTTTTCCAGCACATGGAATTGTACTTGGGAATGAAACACTCATCCCCTATTTATAGAGGGTGTTGGTCGAAAATTTGGGATAAAATAATATGGGAAAATCTTTTTCTTGATCTCCAAGAAATCTTGAATATATCTCATATATTCTTTTCTCCATAATTAAAATATTCCACAAAAATCTCAACTCCTCGTTGTTATGGAAATTTCAAAAAATATAGGGAACAAGAATCCAAGATTTGGATCTTCTTGAATTTATAAGATATTCTTGTATTTCAAGAATTACATATTTTTTCAAGAAAATCAAGAAAATCTTTCTTGCCCTTTATATTTCAAGATTTTCGAAAATTGCTATATGGATAACCAAGTGGGAGATTTCTTGAATTTAATGAGATAATCTTGTATTTCAATAATACATATCTTCATTCCATAACAAAATTCAAAGAAAATCTTTCTCCCCTTTTAATCCATAATTTTCGAAATTTTGAGGAAAAATATGCAACAAGATTTATTTTATTTTTAAACACCTTTTTCAGCTATTGGACTTTATGTTGGGATACTTAGGGGGCCTTTAGGAGAATTAAGATTGGACCTTCCAATGGATCTTGAATTATCAATATTGAGCCACAATATTATTCAAACCCATAAATATTATTGCACTATCCATCTTAACCCATATTACAGTCAATATGGCTCCCGGTTATTATTTCCCGTGTTTAAGATTATCCAGTCCATTAATTAATTCAAGCCACTTAAATAGTTTTCCATTAATTAATATCTTTTGTCCTTGGTTAAGGAACGGTTCAACATTATTATCCATACCGAAAACTAGTTCCACTTGCAAGATTTGATATGATAAAGCTTATGAACCTCCCAAGGAACCGTCGAACAAAGCGTGCTTTGCACACGATTCTTCGTATTAAATCTTAGCAATCGCATGTGACCAATAATATTGCCCAAGATAAAAAGTATTGAATCTCGTTGATTCTCTACCCATGATAAGTCAAAGCAATAGTTACCAACCACACGTGATCCTATTTAAGGAACGAAGATTAAGAAATAACGAACCACTGAGGTCTAATTCTTCCTTGTTCAGTTCTGAAGAATTTGTCCTCCTGTAGGTCCTATTCAGTGCATCAGTCGTGCACTAGTGTAATCTCTTGGTCAAGACAAGTCAATCCGAGCCTTACACTTTTCACGATGGATTGTTCATTTCCATCTAGGTCGTGAATGGTGTACTTTTAGTTACAATGGACTGTTAATTTAATCTTCTGTGATTTGGTATCACTAAATTAACTACAATGTAACACGTACTATTTAATGAAACAGTTATCTTGAAGAAATATATGTAACATTCGATGATATTTAAAGCATCAGTGATAAACAATTTATTTCAGTAAATAAGTCCGAAATTCAGTTTTGATTATACAAAGTAAAAGCATACTTTCTAGTATAATCTCAACAAAAAGAGCTCCTGCCCCTTCATCTTCTTTTCAACATTGTTGGTTGTTATTTATTTTTTCAAAAATTACAAAATTTCATCGTTTGCATAATTAAAAAGATACAAAGTTTTTCATTGGAGATTAATTTACTTTCACATTAATTTTTTTTTTTTTTTTGCACATATACACAAAAATTATTGCTGCAATCTTTTATGAGATTTTTTTTTTGTGCAAATTCTTTATATTGCTAAGAAAAAAATATTGCACATGGTGAACAAATTAAAAAAAAAATTGAACATCACCCAAGAAAAAATATTGTTGCATTTTTTTGGATGTGCAATTTTATTTATTTATTTTTGTACAAATAATTTCCTTATATACAAAACAATTTTGCACGCACGCATATTTTTTTTCTTTGCACATATGTAAATTTCGGGCTCAATATTGTTGGCTGTCTTTTTTTTTTTTAATTACAGAGTTTCATCCTTTCCATAATTAAAAAGGTACAAAATTTTTTATTGGTGATTAATTTACTTTCACATTAATTTTTTTTTTTTTGCACATATACACAAAAATTATTGCTGCAAACTTTTTTATGTAATTTATTTTAGTGCAAATTTTTTATATTCCTAAGAACAAATATATTTCACATGTTGGACATATGAAAAAAAAAATTGAACATTACCTACAAAAAATTATTGCTGCACTTTTTTGGATGTGCAATTTTATTTATTTATTTTTGTACAAATAATTTTTTTTACAAAAGAATTTTGCACGCACGCGGAATTTTTTTTATACATATGTAATTTTCGGGCTCATAAATTATGTCAAATAAAATTTGCGTACGCGTAAAAAAATTGTAAACATAATTAGAAAATACTTGTAAATGTTCAATATAATTTTGCACACACTAAAATAAGTGCAACATGTGAAAAACATTGCATAAAAATATCTTTGTAACATACAATTAGAGTATATTAACAACGAAGGATATAATATGAAAAACATAAAAACACAAAATTAGAAAGAAAAAAAATACAAAATACTATTAAATTATGAAAGATTTTTTTTGGTACATAAGAACGCGATTGCCGTTTTTTATTGGAACGATGAAATTTGATGAAAAATATTCTTGATAAAATAGGAACGTGATTGCCGTTTCTTTTTGAAGAAAAAATAATGCTTAAAAAATTATATGCCTAACTAGAATTGAAAATAATAAATTAGGTATTTAGAATACAACAATTTTAAGTTGGTCTCATGTGCATCCAAGTCCACCGTGCACTCATAGTGTATTTTAGAAGCGTGCAACTATACAAGACATAAACGTGCAACTAATCCAAATAGAAGAATGCAACTAAGTTCTCATATTAACAGTTGAACATTTCTGTGTAAATAAGTCACATTTTTCAGCATAACAAGTTGCACGCTTTTAAAATGCACAATGAGTGTACGGTGCACCTAGGTGCATACAAATACAAGACCTTGTTGGGAAATAGAGTGCCCGGATTTATTCGAGATGCAATTTAAATACAAATTTAAATACAAATTTAAATTAATTTAATTATCATTAGTATGAATTAATCATATATTAATTCAAATAACAATTAAATATTCAACAACATATCATGCGTACAAAATTGTCACGTAAATCCTACACATGAGGAATTCTAGGAGTTACGTACGGTGTACCTTTTGGTGATTAAACGCGGAGAAGATGAGTGCCCGTTCGACGAACAACCCCAAAGTCCTTCTTTAGTATTCCACGTCTTTGTTCGATAATCCGATGGTAGGATGCTCATGAACAATTAACAAAAGGGAAAAGAAAAATTATGTTGCACCACCTTTGTGGATTTTTAATTTTTTTCAACACATGGAATTATGTTGGGGATGAAATATACACAATATCTCATATATTTTATTTTCATAATATTCACAAAATATCTTTTCTTCCACAATATATATATTATTTTCGAAAATTTGCATTAATAGGGAAGAAATAAAATCTTTGACTTTTCTTGTATTTATGGGATAAACTTGTACTCCAAGAATACTTTATTCCATAAAATCTTTCCAAAAAAATCAAGAAAATATTTTATCTTTCTTCCTTAATATTTTTGAAAATTAAGGGAATAAATTAGGCAACAATATTTCTTTTATTTTAAGCACTTTTTTCAGTTATTGGACTTTATCTTTGGGCTACTAAAGGGGCCTTTGGAAGAATTAAGATTGGATCTTCCAATGGACCTTGAATTATTAATATTGAGCCACAATATTATCCAAGTTCATAAATATTAATTAATCCCACTACATAATTAATATTGCACTATCTATCTTAACTCATATTACTGTAATATGACTTCCGGTTATTATTTCTCGTGTTTAAGATTATCTAGTCCATTAATTAATTCAAGCCACTGAAAATTTTTATATATTAATTAATATATTTTTTCTTGGAGTAAGAACGACTCAACATTATTATCCATACTGAAAACTAATTCCACTTGCAAGATTTGGTATGATAAAACTTCTAAGTCCACCAAGGGGACAAATCACGCAAGACTCTCCAAGCACACGATTCTCTGTATTAATTTAGTAATTGTCATGTAATTAATATTATTGTCCAAGATATAAGGTATCGAAGTCGTAATGATTCTCTTCCCAGCATTAGTCAAAGCAATAATTATTAATCACACACAATCCTTATTAAGCGACAGAGATTAAGAAATCAACAACCACTGGGGTCTAATTCTTCTATATTCAGTACTGAATAATTTATCCTCTTGTATGTCCTATTTAGCGCATCATAATGCACTAGTGTAATCTCTTGGTGAAGATAAGTCAATCTGAGTCTTACACTTCAACCTTTCACGATGGATTGTTCATTTCCATCTAGGTTGTGAATTTGTACTTGTTTACAAGGAATTATTAATGTGATCTTCTGTAATCTGATATCACCACATTAACTACAATGTAACACGTACTGTTTATGGAACATTTATGCAGTAAATATATATAATATTCAATCATATTTAAAGTAACATTGATATATAATTTAATTTCAGTAAATAAGATAGAAATTCAGTTTAGTTATACAAAGTAAAAATATATTTTTCAGTATAACCTCAACAGACTTAACCTTAATTTTGAGAGAGAGAAGGAGGGGAGAGAGAACAATTTTTTTTCAATTAATAATGGGTATTTAATAAAGGTATAATGGATTTTTCTACCACTATTTTGTATTTAGTAATAATATTAAATTAAGGTAGTATCCATTAGTAATAGACACTTAGAAGTAGTATCTATTACTAATTATTTCTTGAAAATTTGTGGAAAATTGGGCCAAGCTAATAGTTAAGATGGAAAGACAAAATAAGAAAACTCATTAAGTCAAGTATATTACTGTATGAACAATTATGTATTACTATACTATAATGATGAATAATAAATATACTTTAACTAATTCAATAGTGTAATATAGCAAACATTTATTTAAGACAGTTGGTCTTAGGTTAAAAGGAAAAGTAAATAAAACGTGTGTTGTTATGTTCATACATTAACAATTTTTTTTTTTTGCTTTTTAACAAAAAATTGTGCGTCAAAAAATTGTATGTATATAGTACTTCCTCCGTTTTAATTTATATTGACCATTTACTATATGCACAAGTTTTAAGAAATATATTATTTATTAATATTAAATGGTATAAAATGAATTTGATGAAGGGGTATAGATGTCAATTTAACTTAAAAAAATTGTTATTTATTAATATTAAATTGTCTAAAGTGAATTTAGTGTGTATAGTATATTAACATGAGTTGTAAATAAATATTATTTTTATGTGGTATTATTTTGTAAAGAAAGTTATTTTACTTCCTAATAAAGAAATGATTCATCTAAATTAGGACGTCTATTTAATGGATATGATCAATCTAAATTAGGACGGAAGGAATAACACAAATTTTAATATATTATATGTACTACATTAATAAAAACAAATATATATATATATATACTAAAAAGATAAGTATGCATTATGTATCTTACCGTAACACTTATTTACCTATATAAATAACAGACTAGAAAATGAATTCTCCCATTTTACCTTTGATGCTATAATTTTGAAATATTCAATTTGATCTTGTTCGACCCATAAGGAATCTGCAAATTTTCAACTTAGTGAATAATGAGACGAGTACTGAACCTATCTAAAATCTAAACAATACTGCAAATTATTAATGTAGATAATTCATGCAGGTGATCACCAATTTCATAATTAATACTTTACTTTATATTCTATAATATAAATGAATCGACACATGAAATAATAAAAAATATACACTAACCATAATATTTCGTGCTCATATGTTAAAATTTCAATAAGATGAAACCATCAATTAAATACAAAAAATAAAACAGGAAAATTGAACCGAGAATTCACATCACATCCCAAATTCAATTGAAAAAAAGAAAACACAATACAACAAGCTGAAAGATCAAGATTCAAGATATTAAACATCAACACCGATCAACAAGCACACTAAAATAGAAATACAACCTCAGTAGTATTCATTACACGAGAGAGAGAGAGAGAGAAGCTAGTACTAGTAGTAATGATTAATCTGTGAGCAAAAAGCTTCAGAAAATATCAATGTTTCCATAATCGCCCCACCAAACAGAAACCCTAGCTAGGTTGCAGGGAGATTATGAAAACACAGAAAATTGTCTAATCGCTCCAGATTTTATATCCAAACACATCATATCATATCACATCTACTTATCCCTACTGCAATATTAATTACACCACACATTATTAGAAAAGGTTCAGACACTGTTTCTTGGTTGACGCAATGCTCCAATTGTCACGGGCCGGGCTACGTCTCGATTCGACCCGTTTCGAGGAGGGTCGAACACCACCGGCAAGAACTCAACATTGTTACATGCAAAAATAGAGCTCTCAAATCTTTTCATTTGACCTTCTTTGCCCTGTAATTATTAACACACAAATAAGTTCATTTTTTTCATCTCACAATTAAATTAAAAATTCATGTGCCTAAATTGCCAAAACAAGATAAGATCATCGAATTTTTTATTAAATCAAAATGAGTGTGTGGATAATAGTACATTTAATTTAAATACCTGGGTTGTAGCCCATTTGACGTCGCATATTTTTTTGGATATGAATGTTCCATTCTCAGTTGTCACACTGCCCCATTCATAATCTTGCACAGCTTTCTTGAATTTTAATGCACCTCTTGTGCTAGTCAAGTTCACAAATGCATATCCCAGATTGTTCAATTTGCTGTCAACAAAAACATACACACCAAATTTAAATAATATCATAAATAACATTATGGATTTACTAATGAATTATTTAATTATTACCCGAAATCCATAGGTAAATAGAAGAAATCGTACTCCAACGACTGTGCTTTGCAAATGCTGTCCAAAAACTCCAACATGAAATCTCTCCTACAAATCATTAAAAATTGGCGATCAAAAACCCAAATTTAAATATATATGGATCTATATTTTTTTGGAGAATATCATTTATGAACTGTGTAATTAAATTAATCATCCAATCATGAAAGCTCATGCACAATTGGGTAAGACATTAGATATGACTAAATTTAATGCTTAAAAGCAAAAGGTAACATATATTAAATGAAAAATAGGCGAATTAATGTTAATATGCCATATATAAACAGGAAATAAAATGTCAACAGCTGCCACATAACATTTTGATTATCCTAAAATAGAGCATTCTCATGAAAATACATGCATATGATTCTATACTGAAATTACCAAACACCCCCTCTCACCTTAACTGATTTGGGAGGTTCTTTATCATAAGTGTTGTTTCAGGAGGAGCAAAACGGCGCGGCTGTGACGGGGCGGCGCATCCGCCACCAGCAGGTTTCCTCGGCCGCCACTCCGGCCGCCGCTGTGGGATATTTTGAACACCTCCACTCATTGACCTCACGCATATTTTCATTCGAGGATATGAAATTTTTCTCTTCAAGTTTTGCATCACCGCCATCGGCGGCGGCGAAGGCGGCGTTGGGAAAAAGTGTGGCGGGGGGCTTATGCATGGAGCGCCATAGGGGATAACAGCCTGATAATAGAGAAGGCATGATAATTTATGCGGCGCCACCGTGTGGACAGCCGCGTGCGGCGGCGTAGGGAGGGGAGAAAATGTGGTTTTTGGAGGTGGGGTCCATTCTTGGGCACTGGGGTTTAGGGGTTTTTTGATAGTGATACACATTGTGCAATTAATTTAGGAGTGTAAAATGGAATGGAAGTTTATATAGAGCAATAGATAGCCAATAGTGATGAATAATGACAAATGAAATTAAATAGCAGGTCGTAAATGATTATAATAATATTGGGAATTTAAAAAGATGTTCTGACATTAGTAGTATGCTGCTACTTTTCCTATACATGATGAGCGTGGATTTATGACTTATTTTTCACTGGTGTAATATGATGACTGTCACTTCTCTTGTGTTATTTATTTAAATAAACAGACGTTAATATTGAATAAATAGTCAAACAAATTCAAAATGCGTAATATACGATGAAAATTAATTTGAAAATAAAAAATTACTATAGTACAATCTAAAATTTGGGAATAATGAATTGTGGAGACACAATGGAAAACAACTTCACAGATAAGGTTTTAATTTTTAAAATGTTTTTTTTTTTTTGGAAACCTTAACTTTTAAAATGTTATTTGGACAAGAAATTTATAATTTATTAAAATAAAAGACCAAATGGATTAAATATATTTGCATATTTGACGCAACCATTTTCTGTCACTGCTCTCCGAACTGTTCCAGTGAAGTCATTCCTATATAATTTTTTTTTATAGGTTTGTAGTTAATAGGTGACGTTCATGAGACATTTTAATATGTAAGTTAATAAAAAAAATTGATACAATAATTAAAGTTTGAACCTCAAACTTTTTAAATAATATTTATGTTACTTACTATCTAAGACAATCTATAAACATTTAAATATATTAAATATTTATTTTATTGAGCATTAGCTTCTTTTTATTAATATTTATTTTATATTTAATATTTTATCATACACGTAATTTTTAAACATCCCTTAAACCCACTAATATGAATTTTCTACTGCTTACATATCATATTATTGTGAATTTCAATGATGCGTCGTCTAATTAAGAAGTAAGAATTATATGAAAAGTAAATAATGAATTTTATTTATAGATATGTCATAATATTAAGAATTAAGAATTATACGAAAAGTAAATAATGAATTTTATTTATAGATATGTCATAATATAATTAGTTTCTAATTATTTATGTATTTAAAGTATGTATGAATGTTATAAAATGTGTAATTTTTAATTATTTATGTATTTAAAGTATGTGTAAATGTTAAAAATGTGCAATTAATATTTATTAATTCATATTTTATTTATTTAACTTTATTATATTATTATTTTATCATTGTTTAGTTAATTTTAACTCGACTTAATTTTATATAATTAAATTATTCAATCAAACTATATTATTGTGAATTATATTTAATTATTAATACTTTAATGATTAGTTTTATTTTATAATTGCTCTTATATATATTTTAATTTATTTTATGTAATAAAATTATTTATATTATAAGTCATTCACTTTTAAGTTTATTTCATTAATATATTAATTAATATATTGATACTTCTTTTTTAGATGTTGTTTTATATTCCCTCCGTCCCGGAACACTTTGCATCAACTTTTGGGCATAAAGATTAAGAAAAATTATTTTATGGGGGTAGTAATAAGTGTGTGTTGTAAGATTATAAGTGGAGAAGAATATGTCCAAAAATGGGTGTGCAAAGTCTTATGGGACAGACCAAAAAGGAAAGTGTGCTAAGTCTTCTGGAACGGAGGGAGTATTTCTCTTTTTAAATTTTTTTCTTAATCAATTTATTTTGTTTTGATTTGCATGTTTTGACCTAATATAAAAAATGATAAATAGAATTTCACATAACGATTTCATTCCAAAGTTTAAGCAAGTTTACTAATATACACCTTAAATAATAAATAATTTGTATTTAGTGTATTTTTTAATTAAAGAACCGCGTAATACGCTGGCACTAAACTAGTATTTAGATATTTGAGAGATATAGATCATGTGTCAAACTACATGAATTTATGCTACTTTTATGGAATAAATCAATCAATCAGCCATCGGTTTTTTTTTTAAATAATAATAATAATAAATCAATCTAGATTTGGGGCCTTTTTTTTAGAAATAGAGGCACTCTTTTGGGCATTTATGCTTTAACACTTTGGGGGAGATGGGTGTTAATTATGTTAAGTTGTACTTCGTCTTATGCATGAGACCGTCTCATACGAGTTTTTGTCTATAATCAAATAGAATTGTTTGGAGAAACAATTTAAAATGTTTATTTCTTTTTTACTAGATTGAATAAGTTGTCAAATGTTATAAGCTAAAAAAACTTAAAATGAGTGTTTATACTTTTGAAAAAATGAATAGAATTAATAATTATAGAGAAATAGCTTAAATATATGATTGATAGTGTTTGCCAAAATAATCTAAAAAATAAGTTGGTAGTATTTGTAAAAATCTAAAAATAAGTTAGTGTTTGTAAAAAAAAATTGATGGTATTCAAATAATGCTGATAAATTGTAAAAAAACATCTCATATTTAATTTTTAAAATTATAATTTTAATAGTTTATTTAATCTAATAAAAGAGTTATCGAAAACTCCAAATTAATTCAAAAAAAAAAATTGGTAGAATTCCCCCAAAATAAAAATAAAAAATTAAGGGGTGTTTGCCTGGAGGTTTCTCACACTCACACACACAAATAAATAAATTAGGGGGTGTTTGCGTGGAAGGGCGTCAAATTGAATTAGAGTTGTTTTAAATTAATTAATTTTAAGCTTGTTTTGTTAAGTAATTTTATGTTATTTTAAAATAATATTAATAAGTCGTTTAACGAAAAGACTCATGAACCAATAAATATTCGATAAATACATTTAAATTTGATCAACTCAAAAATAAACAACCAATAAATATTTGATAAATAAGTTTAAACTTGATCAATATAAAGACTCAACAACAGTCAAATAGAAGTTTGACCACAACTAATACCTTATCTCAGCTCAACTAATACTGTTTGAGTTGTTGGGGTTATACTGAAAAGTATGCTTTTACTTTGTATAATCAAACTGAATTTCTTATTTATTTTACTGAAATAAATTATTTATCACATGTTGCATTAAATATGAATGAATGTTATATATATTTATTGCATACCCGTTCGATAAAGTCAGTACGTGTTACGTTGTAGTTAATTTGGTGATATCAGATCACAGAAGATCAAATTAACAGTTCCTCGTGACTAAGTACAAATTCACAACCCAGATGGAAATGAACAACCCATCATGAAAGGTTGAAGTGTAAGGCTCGGATTGACTTGTCTTGACCAAGTGATTACACTAGTGCATCCTGATGCGCTGAAAAGGACCTACAGGGGGATAAATTCTTCGGTACTGAATATACAAGAATTAGACCTCAGTGGTGCGTTATTTCTTAATCTCCGTTCCTTAAATAGGATCGTGTGAAATTAATAACTATTGCTTTGACTTATGATGGGAAGAGAATCAATGTGATTCGATACCTTGTATCTTGGGCAATATTATTAATTACACGACGATTGCTAAGATTTAATACGGAGAATCGCGTGCAAGTACGGCTTGCTTGATTTGTCCCCTTGGTGGGCTCAGAATCTTTATTATACCAAATCTTGCAAGTGGAAATTTATTTCAGGTATGGATAATAATGTTGAGTTGTCATTACCCCAAGGACAAAGATATTAATTAATATAAAGTCTGTTCAGTTACTTAATTAATTAATGAACTTGGATAATCTTAAACGCGGGAAATAATGACTGGGAGCCATATTATTGTGAAGTCGTAATGTGGGTTAAGATGGATAGTTCAATACTAATTTTATAGTGGAGTAAATAATATTAATGGGCTTGAATAATATTTTGGCTAAATATTAAAGCTTCATAGCCCATTGGAGGTTCAATCTTAATTCTCCTAAAGGCCCCTCAAGTAACCCAAACTAAAGTCCAATTAATGAAAAGAAGAAGAAAATATTTTGGCCCAATTCTCTTAAAGGCCCTTCAAGTAGCCCAAATATTTTTTCTTGATTTTCTTGGAAAGATCTTGTGGAATAAGTATTCTTGAGATACAAGTTTATCCCATAAGTTCAAGAAAGGAAAAAAATCTTATTTCTTCCATACTTATGTGAGATTTTCGAAAATCTCTATAATATAAGGAGGTGGGATATTTTGTGGAATATTTTAAATATGGAGAAAAGAATGTATTGGATATATTCAAGATTTCTTGGAGATCAAGAAAAAGATTTCCCCATCTTATTCCTAGGGCTAAATTTCGACCAC
This sequence comes from Stenogyne calaminthoides, assembly GCA_037126765.1. Taxonomy (NCBI): domain Eukaryota; kingdom Viridiplantae; phylum Streptophyta; class Magnoliopsida; order Lamiales; family Lamiaceae; genus Stenogyne; species Stenogyne calaminthoides. Next base: position 48,494,823 of record JBBCBC010000005.1, read on the forward strand.
CTCATGTATTATAAATAGGGGATGAGTTTTTCATCCCCAAGGGCAATTCCATGTGTTGGAAAAATTAAAAATCCACAAAGGTGGTGGCCAAATATTTTATTTTCTGCTTTAATATTATAATCGTTCGTTGATAATCCTCCCACCGGATTACGTTCATGGACGTGGGACATACTTGAGAAGACACTTTGGGTAGGTCCATCGTCTCAGCGGTTGTCTCTACAAAAGGTTAGTATTTACGTAATTCCTAGATTCCGCTGCTTAGGTTTTACGTGAAATATGTCCTCGCATGATATAACTTGCTTATTAATTATTATGTTGAATTGAATTATGAATAATTCATGTTAGTAATTAATTGATTGATTTAAATATGTATTTAAATTCAACTCGAATAGATCCGGTCACCCCTAATTTCCCAACAACTGGTATCAGAGCCTCGGTTTCGAGCTCTGTATTTAAATTATGTTAGCCATTAAATTTTATTAAAAATTGGATAGTAGAATTGTTAGATCTGTTTTATAGGTATCCAATTGTCATGGTATTTAATGTGTGTATTTATTTCATACGTGTGAATGGTTTTAATTCGACTCGTTCGAATTTGTTTTTCTCGTGAGAAAATCCACGAGTAGATTAGGTTATTTGATTTGTTCAATGTAATAGACTAGTCTAGATTTAAGGTGTATTTATTTTTTGTTAAATAAATTGTAACCTGATCGAAGATGAAAACGAGCGAAAATTAAACAGCACCGAACCGTCGCTGCGAAGCGCACGCATCCTTAGTAGAACGTGCAAAAGGCACGCATGCGACGCGGACGTCGCCAGAAAATCAATGTCGCCGCACGGCTGAGCGGCGCGCAGACATGGCGCGCCCGACGGCGCTTGTGGTGGACTCGACCTTCGAGCCTTGAACGCGACGGGGCGAGCGCACGGGCTTGTGGCGGCGTCTTGCGCTTGAATGGGCGCGGCGTCGTCTTGAATACGTCTGGGCCGCCGAGGCGAAGCGGCGGCTCGCTGAGGCGAAAGCAGGGCGGCTCGCTGAGGCGAGCCAGCGGCTTCCTTCTTGAGGCCCCGATCTTTGGTGAGCTGTGAGCCTTGACACCTTCTTGAAACACCATCAAGCGTCTGTACCCTAAGCGCCTGGCGCGATCGCTTCGGCCAAGGGCGGCGGATCTGGCGTGCATCCCGGCTGTGAGCTACTTGGCGTGGCGTTTTGAGATAGAGTTCTTTTCAAGACAAACGAGTGGGAGAAAATCAAGACGGTGTTTCTTCAAAATCAAGCCAAGAAGAATCAAACCATGACAGTTGGATAATTTGTGCCCAATATGTTTATTTTTCTGTTATGCTTGATTTATTGTTGAATTTTCTTATGCTTTATTTAATTTGTTTAAATGTGTTTGCATGAGAATTGCCCAACGAAAAATCTGAAATTCAAAAATTACTAAGTATGTTTTAATAATTAATTCGATTTTGAATCGAATTAATTTTAACATCTATGATTTATTTATTTGTGAATTCTTCTGGAGAAATTTCCCTAAGGGACGGCCAAAAGATAGCTTTCACATGAATAAATTCTCAAAAGGATGATTGTGAATTATTATTAGTGGCGACGATGACCTTCCCAAGAGGCTCGATCAAAATGAAGTAGTAATTATGTATTTAATCATAGTTATTACTTAGGTATAAAATTGATATGCATATACTTCACCGAAGTCCCTGTCAATTTTATATTGGTCAAGTGGGAGCCAACTATTTTTTTTTTTTTTAATTAAAGGTTTGTGACTGTTCTTGTTTGTAACCTGCTTGAATGTGATTTAAATGATGACCCTCCCAAGAGGCTCATTTAAAACTGTTTTGAGATGTTGGCTGATGCATGTTCATATTTTTTTTGAGATTTCAATATGAATCACGTGATCGAATTATGTGATTTTCTTTGTGTTGATCCGGATATTAACACAAGATGTATGTTTATTTTCAGTATCATCATATCGCAACCTTTTAATCCACTGTTCAATATACTGAAAGACAATTTGCTTACTGGAGAAAACTTTATCGATTGGTATCGAAAACTTACTATTGTCCTCACTGCACAACACCATAACTGGGTCCTTACCACGCCCAAACCAGAAATGCCGACTGATGAGTCTAGTAAAACGGAAAAAAAAGAGTATGCTGACTGGGAGCGTTCCAACGAAATGGCAAAGTGTACCATCTTGGCTTCTATGTCAGATGTGTTGCAACACCAACACCAAAACGTTGAAACTGCTGCAAACATCATGGTCAATCTTAAGGCGATGTTCCAACATCAGAACCGTGTGGCTCGCCAGAACACCATGAGAGACATGCTCTCAATGAAAATGGTGGAGGGAACGCCCGTAGGGGAAAACGTTCTCCAGATGATGGCTCACCTTAACAAACTTGAGGTACTTGGTGCTGAATATGACATCGAGACCCAGATCGATTTCATACTCCATTCCCTGCCCAAAAGCTTTGAGCAGTTCAGGCTCAATTATCAAATGAATAATCAGAAGTTTTCCCTGCCTGATCTGCTACAAGCCTTAGTTTCGGCTGAAGGAATATTGGGAGAGAGCAGCCAAGCCTTAGCGACAGCCGGTCCATCTTCCTCTTCTAGACCAAAGGGAGGTAAGAATAAGAGAAGGACCAAAAGTGAAGCTAACTCAAGTGTTGCCAAGGGTAAAGGAAAGGTGAAGAGGGAAGGTGGAGTAAAGAAACCGGCCAAGGGAAAGTGTTTTAACTGCGGTGAAAAAGGACATTGGAGGTCAGCCTGTTCCAAACCCAAAAGGAATGGAAAGAAAGATAATTCTCTCTCACTAGTTGTTGAAACTTGTTTGGCGGCGTATGCTACCCATTCGTGGGTAGTGGATACGGGATCCACTGATCATGTTTGTTTCACTTTATAGGGGTTCAAGCGGACCCGACAACTTAGTGGAAGAGAGATCTTCGTCGCGCTGGGCGATGCTACGAGAGTGGCAGCTGAAGCAGTGGGAGACGTGCACCTGTCTTTTGAAGACAAGAGTTTAATTTTAAGAGATGTTCTTTATGTTCCAGTTTTTCGTAAAAACCTTATTTCAGTTTCAAAACTATTTGTTGATGGATATTATGTTCGTTTTAATAAGCATGTTACTGTTTTTCGTAATGATGTGGTTATCTGTCATGGAACATTACGGAACAATCTCTACATTATTAACTGTGCACATCACACACACAATGCATCCTATAACTCATCTACTATTTCGAGCAAAAGGAAACGTTCGACAAATGTGAACGAGACACTTCTTTGGCACCTAAGATTAGGTCATATTAATCCAAAAAGGATCCAAAGGTTGGTGCAAGATGGTTCATTGGAGTCTTTCCTGGCTGAACCATTTCCAACTTGTGAATCATGTTTGGAGGGTAAAATGACCAAGAGAGCATTTGGAGCCAAGGGGCTTAGAGCTAAAGAAGTGTTGGAGATCGTCCACACCGATGTATGTGGTCCAATGCAAATCAAAGCAAGGAGCGGCTACGAGTATTTCGTTACATTTATCGATGATTACTCACGCTATGGATACATTTTCCTAATGAAGCATAAATCTGAGACCTTTGATAAATTCAAAGAATTTAAGGCTCAAGCGGAGAATCATAAGGAAAAGCGTATCAAGTTTCTACGATCCGATTTGTGGAGGCGAATACCTCAGCGACGAATTCTTGAACTACTTATCAGAAGAAGGGATTGCATCCAAGTTGACTGCACTCGGTACCCCTCAACAAAACGGGGTTGCAAAATGAAGAAACAGAACACTTCTAGAAATGGTAAGATCAATGATGAGTTATGCGGATTTACCAAAATCGTTTTGGGGTTATGCCTTGCAAACAGTGTTGGGGAATAAGTTGCACAGATCTATTCGGGGTGAATATTTAAATACAAATTTAATTCTTATAATTATTACTAGCATGAATTAATCATATATTAATTCAAATAATAATTCAACAACATATCATGCATATAATAATTCACGTAAAACCTACACATGCGGAATTCTATGAGTTTATGTGAACGTACCTCTTGGGATGGCAGTGATCTGGCAGTTTAGACTAACCAAAAGAACTTCCCGAGTATTCCCTTAGCCCTCGTTCGACTATCCGGTGGAAGGACTCTTGTGAACGATTTAACAATAGGAAAATAAATTATGTTGCACCACCTTTGTGGATTTACTAATTTTTCCAGCACATGGAATTGTACTTGGGAATGAAAGAATCATCCCCTATTTATAGAGACCAGGTGGTCGAATTTTGTGCCCAAAAATAATGTGGAAAAATCTTTTCTTGATCTCCAAGAAATCTTGAATATATCTCCTATATTCTTTTTCCCATAATTATAATATTCCACAAAATCCCACCTACTCTATCTTTTTGGTAATTTTCGAAAATATAAGGGTTTCAAGAATCCAAGATTTGGATCTTCTTGAATTTATGAGATATTCTTGTATTTCAAGAAATACATATCTTCCATAATATCTTTTCAATAAAATCAAGAAAATCTTTCTTGCCCTTTATTTTCTAATATTTCGAAAATCTCATTATAAATAACCAAGTGGGAGATTTCTTGAATTTAATGAGATAATTTTGTATTCCAAGAATACATATCTTCATTCCATAACAAAATTCAAAGAAAATCTTTCTCCCAACGTATCTATAATTTTCAAAAATTTAATAGGAAAAATAAGCAACAATATTTATTTTATTTTAATCACCTTTTTCAGTTATTGGACTATATGTTGGGCTACTCAGGGGGCCTTTAGGGGAATTAAGATTGGACATTCTAATGGGGCTTGAATATCTAATATTGAGCCACAATATAATTCAAGCCCATAAATATTAATTAATCCCACTACATAATTAATATTGCACTATCCATCTTAACCCATATTACAGTCAATATGGCTCCCGGTTATTATTTCCCGTGTTTAAGATTATCTAGCCCATTAATTAATTCAAACCACTGAAATAACTTTCCATTAATTAATATCTTTTGTCCTTGGTCAAGGAACGGTTCAACATTATTATCCATACCGGAAACTAATTCCACTTGCAAGATTTGGTATGATAAAGCTTATGAACCTCCCAAGGGGGCAAATCGAACAAGCGTACTTGCACACGATTCTTCGTATTAAATCTTAGAAATTATTGCCCAAGATAAAAAGTATTGAATCTCGTTGATTCGCTACCCATGATAAGTCAAAGCAATAGTTACCAATCCCACTTGATCCTATTTAAGGAACGAAGATTAAGAAATAACGAACCACTGAGGTCTAATTCTTCCTTGTTCAGTTCTGAAGAATTTATCCTCCTGTAGGTCCTATTCAGTGCATCAGTCATGCACTAGTATAATCTCTTGGTCAAGACAAGCCAATCTGAGCCTTACACTTCAACCTTTCGCGATGGGTTGTTCATTTCCATCTAGGTCGTGAATGTCGTACTTTTAGTTACAAGGGACTGTTAATTTAATCTCCTGTGATCTGCTATCACTAAATTAACTACAATGTAACACGTACGAATTATTGAATAGTTATGCAGTAAATATATGTAACATTCGATAATATTTAAAGCATCAGTGATAAACAATTTATTTCAGTAAATAAGTCCGAAATTCAGTTTTGATTATACAAAAGTAAAAGCATACTTTCTAGTATAATCCCAACAATCTCCCACTTATACTCAAAGTCTGATTTTAAGTATACTACAACATGTCTCGTGTAGTCTGTGACATCTAATGTCACCTACACGAACCTAATAATTTCTCCCACTTATACTCAAAGCAGATTGGCAATGGTCTTGACACTCATTCCTTCCACATGTCTCTCGAATGTATTCAGAGGCAGACTCTTTGTGAATGGATCTGCTAGGTTGTCCTCAGACGCTATCTTTGCCACATCTATATCTCCTCTCTTAACGATTTCTCGTATAAGATGTCTTTCCTTTAGTGTGTTTGTTTGACTCGTGGACTCTTGGTTCCCTTGAATTTGCAACTGCCCCTAGCAAATATTGCTAGACAAATTCGGAACTCCATCCAAGTCCACTAAGAAGGTCTAGAGCCAAATCGGTTCTTTCACTGCTTCACAAGTAGCTAATTACCCGACTTCCATGGTTGAGTCAGTGATGCATTTCTGCTTCACACTCGTCCATTTGATGGCTGAACTTCCCAAATGGAAACACACTAACTGAGGCAGATAGTTTCTGGAATCTAAGTCTGATTGGAAATCCGAGTCCGTGTAGCAGATGGGGATTGGATCATCTGGCTGATTAAACCAACATTCTATCCCGAGTTCTTTTCAGATACTTCAGAATATTTTTAACTGCCGTCCAATGCTCTTTCCCGGGGTTACTTTGATATCTTGCCACTATGCCTACGGCAAAGCAGATATCCGATCTCGTGCACAGCATTGCATACATAAGGCTTCCGACAGCCGAAGCACAATGAATGCCTTTCATGTCATCTATCTCCTTTTGCGTCTTAGGGGACATTTTCTTGGATAGATGGATTCCACTCCCGAAAGGTACGAAGCCTTTCTTGGAATCTTGCATGCTGAAGCGTTTCAAGACAGTGTCTATGTATGAATCTTGAGATAAGCCGATCATCTTTTTCTTGCGATCTCGAGTGATCTTGATCCCAAGGATGTGTCCGGCTTCCCCTAAGTCTTTCATATCAAACTGTTTTGAAAGTCATGCCCTTACATCTGATAACACCTTCACATCATTCCCGATGATCAGAATGTCATCTACGTATAGTACTAAGAATACCAATGCAGTTCCGACACACTTTTTGTATACACAACTTTCAAACTCGTTTTGATCGAACCCATAAGACTTTATAACCTGATCAAAACATTGGTTCCAAGCTCTGGATGCCTGTTTGAGTCCGTAAATGGACTTCTTGAGCTTACAAACTAGGTGTTCTTGGCCTTTTTCAATGAAGCCTTGGGGTTGTTGCATATAGATCTCTTCATCAAGACTTCTGTTAAGGAAAGTTGTCTTGACATCCATTTGCCAGATTTCAAAGTCGAAATGCGCAGCAATCGATAAGAGAATACGGATAGACTTGAGCATGGCTACTGGCGAAAAAGTTTCCTCATAATCGATCCCTTCTTTCTGAGTATAACCTTTCGCCACTAGTATTGCTTTAAAGGTTTCAACCTTCCCGTCCGGTCCTCTTTTTCTCTTATATACCCACTTGTATCCAATGGGTTTGATTCCATTAAGTGGTTCGACTAGCTCCCACACTCTGTTATGAAACATTGAACCCATTTCGGCTTTCATTGTTGTTTGCCAAGAACCTGCATCCTTATCTTGGAGTTCCTCGTCATATGTCCATGGGTCTGATTCGTCTTGTCCGGGAATCAAGTCCGAGGACTCTCCTATTCCCATGAATCTCTTTGGATTTATATGACCTAATCTTAGATGCCAAAGAAGTGTCTCGTTCACGTCTGATGAACTTTTTCTTTTCTCGGAAACAGTTGATGTGTTATAGGATGCATTTCGTGAGTGGTGTGCACAGTTAATTGTATAGATATTATTTGTCAACGTTCCATGACAGGTAAATTTATCAAAAAGAGAAATGGTAACAACTTTATTAAAAGTAACCGAATATCCATCATGAAAAAGTTTAGAAACTGAAATTAAATTCTTTCTAAAACTTGGAACGTAGAGAACATCTCTTAGAATTAAAACTCTGTCTTCAAAAGACAGGTGCACTTCTCACACTACTTCAGCTGCCACTCTCGTAGCATCGCCCAGTGTGATGAGGATCTCACTTCCACTTAGTTGCCGGGTCCGTTTGAACCCCTGTAATGTGAAACAAACATGATCAGTGGATCCCGTATCCACCACCCATAAATGGGAGGCATACGCCGCTAAACAAGTTTCAACAACTAGGGCGTGAGAATTACCTTTCTTTCCTCTCCTTTTGGGATTGGAACAGGCTGACCTCCAATGTCCTTTCTCCCAGCAATTAAAACATATTCCTTTTGGTTTTTTCTTGACACCCAAACAGCTAACCGTCTTTTTCTCACTTTTCTTAGTGATGAGTTTACGTTGGTTCTGACCGCTTTCCTTTTCTTGAGACTTGCCTTCCATTGGCCTAGATCTCGAGAAAATACTTTTGGTCACCAATGCTTCGTCTTTCTTTCCTAAATGCTTCTCTACTTTCTCCAAGGCTTCTTATAGGATATCCATAGTAAACGTGTGATCACTCATCACAAAATTACAGTAAAATCCATCGAAGCTCCTTGGCAGAGTTAGCAACAGAAATTCGATTTGGACCTCATCACAATACTTAGTTCCGAGATAAGCCAGTTTTTGAAAATGATGTTTGATTCTGAGAACATGCTCCCTTACAGGTGTTCCCTCAACCATCTTTAGCCTAGCCACGTCGTCATTTTTAAACTGATTGATCATGCGGTCTTTTGTTAAAAACATTTCTTCAAGACTTTGCATAATCTCCGCAGCAGACTCAACACCTTCATGAATGTGTCTCAAATCGTCGGACAGTGAAGTCAAGATTACACGTTTCATGGGTTCATTGGACTGCTCCCAAATATTATACTCATGTCTTTCCGCATCAGGTGATTCATCAGTAGGCTTACGTGGCTTGGGTACATCAAGAATCCAATAATGTTTTTGTGCAGGTAGGACAAAACTCATATTTCGTTTCCAAACATTATAGTTTTTGCCAGTTAATTGGTGTTCTTTTAGTGTATATAACAGTGGATTAAAAGGTTGCGACATGATGAACTGAAATAAAAAATAATATGCATAAGCACAAATATATCACAAGGTTCGATAACATGCATCATATTAAAATCTCAAAAAAAAATATGAACATGCATCAGCCAACATCTCAAAACAGTTTAAATAAGCCACGTGGGTGGGTCATTATTTAAACACATTCAAGTAGGTTACAAACAAGAACAGTTACAAACCTTTAATATCCAGATTAATAATTGGCTCCCACTTGACCAATATAAAATTGACAGGGACTTCGGGGAAGTATATGCATATCAATATTATACCTAAGTAATAACCATGATTAAATACAGGATTATTATTTCGCTTTGAACGAGCCTCGTTGGGAGGGTCATTGTCTCCACTAGTAATAACCCACAATCATCCATTTGGAATTCATTCATGTGAAAGCTATCCTTTGACCGTCCCGTGGGGGGAATTTCTCCAAAAGAATTCACAAATAAATAAATCATGGAGGTCAAAATTAATTCAATTTTATTATCCGGAATAAAATTGTCAATTAATTATTTAAACATACTTAGTAATTTTGAAGTTGAGATTTTTCATTTGGCAACTCTCATGCAAACACATTTAAACAAATTAAATAAAGCATAAGATAGCACAAAATAAATCAAGCAAAACATAAAAATAAACATATTGGGCACAAATTATTCAATTGTCATGGTTTGATTTTTCTTGGCTTGATCTTTAAGAAACATCGTCTTGAATTTCTCCCACTCGATCGTCTCGGAAAAATTACTCCGTCTCGAACGCCATACGCCAAAATGGACGACGGCCAGGATGCGCCTTGTCTGGGCCAGCCCACTTGGCGAGTTCACCTCGATAGCCTCGTGGCGCTTCGGCGAGCGCGCCGGCCGCCGCCTCGCCAGCGGGCTTAAGCCTCTCGGCGGCGGCAGCGCGCAACGCCGCGCGCTCTGCGTGTTACCGCGCTCTCGGCCGTGCCCGCCCCCATGATTCTCGGCTTTTGCGCGCCGTCCCCCGCCAGCGTCTTCTTATGGCGCCCGTCTTGCTCACTTCTCGTCGTCTGGCGCTCCGCGCCCGGTGCCGCGTCGCCTTCTCCCGCCACGTCTGCGTGCGTGGCGGATCTCCTCGCTTCGCCCACGGCCTCGCCCGGCGCCCGTGCGTGCATCTTGCGTCGCGTCGCGGCGTACCTCCTTAGCCGCGTTTAAGCTCGGCGCCACGCCGCTACGCCCGGGTTAAATTTAAGTCCTTTAATTCTTCATCTCGCGTCCTCGTTTCTCGATCAGGTTACAATTTATTTACAAAAAATAAATAAACCTGAATCTGAACTAGTCTATTACATTGATCAAATCAAACAAATTCTAATCTCTTCGTGGATTTTCTCGCGAGCAAAAGCGAATCGAGCGAATCGAATTAAAAACCACGGTTTATATGCATGCATAAATAAACACATTAAAATCTATGACAATTGGATATCTCGCAAAAGCATCTAGCAATTCTACTATCGATTTCAAATTTAATGTCAACGAATTAAATTACAATTTAAAAATTGAGCCCAAAACCGTGGCTCGATATACGCGATGTTGGGGAATAAGTTGCATAGATCTATTCGGGGTGAATATTTAAATACAAATTTAATTCTTATAATTATTACTAGCATGAATTAATCCTATATTAATTCAAATAATAATTCAACAACATATCATGCATATAATAATTCACGTAAAACCTACGCATGCGGAATTCTATGAGTTTACGTGAACGTACCTCTTGGGATGGCAGTGATCTGGCAGTTTAGACTAACCAAAAGAACTTCCCAAGTATTCCCTTAGCCCTCGTTCGACTATCCGGTGGAAGGACTCTTGTGAACGATTTAACAAAAGGAAAATAAATTATGTTGCACCACCTTTGTGGATTTACTAATTTTTCCAGCACATAGAATTGTACTTGGGAATGAAATAATCATCCCCTATTTATAGAGACCAGGTGGTCGAATTTTGTGCCCAAAAATAATGTGGAAAAATATTTTCTTGATCTCCACGAAATCTTGAATATATCTCCTATATTCTTTTTCCCATAATTATAATATTCCACAAAATCCCACCTACTCTATCGTTATGGTAATTTTTGAAAATATAAGGGTTTCAAGAATCCAAGATTTGGATCTTCATGAATTTATGAGATATTCTTGTATTTCAAGAAATACATATCTTCCATAATATCTTTTCAAGAAAATCTTTCTTGCCCTTTATTTTCTAATATTTCGAAAATCTCATTATAGATAACCAAGTGGGAGATTTCTTGAATTTAATGAGATAATCTTGTATTCCAAGAATACATATCTTCATTCCATAACAAAATTCAAAGAAAATATTTCTCCCAACATATCTATAATTTTCGAAAATTTAATAGGAAAAATAAGCAACAATATTTATTTTATTTTAATCACCTTTTTCAGTTATTGGACTATATGTTGGGCTACTCAGGGGGCCTTTAGGAGAATTAAGATTGGACCTTCTAATGGACCTTGAATATCTAATATTGAGCCACAATATTATTCAAGCCCATAAATATTAATTAATTCCACTACATAATTAATATTGCACTATCCATCTTAACCCATATTACAGTCAATATGACTCCCGATTATTATTTCTCGTGTTTAAGATTATCTAGCTCATTAATTAATTCAAACCACTGAAATAGCTTTCCATTAATTAATATCTTTTGTCCTTGGTCAAGGAACGGTTCAACATTATTATCCATACCGGAAACTAATTCCACTTGCAAGATTTGGTATGATAAAGCTTATGAACCTCCCAAGGGGGCAAATCGAACAAGCGTACTTGCACACGATTCTTCGTATTAAATCTTAGCAATCACATGTGACTAATAATATTGCCCAAGATAAAAAGTATTGAATCTCGTTGATTCGCTACCCATGATAAGTCAAAGCAATAGTTACCAATCCCACGTGATCCTATTTAAGGAACGAAGATTAAGAAATAACGAACCACTGAGGTCTAATTCTTCCTTGTTCAGTTCTGAAGAATTTATCCTCCTGTAGGTCCTATTCAGTGCATCAGTAATGCACTAGTGTAATCTCTTGGTCAAGACAAGCCAATCTGAGCCTTACACTTCAACCTTTCGCGATGGGTTGTTCATTTCCATTTAGGTCGTGAATGACGTACTTTTAGTTACAAGGGACTGTTAATTTAATCTTTTGTGATCTGGTATCACTAAATTAACTACAATGTAACACGTACGAATTATTGAACAGTTATGCAGTAAATATATGTAACATTCTATAATATTTAAAGCATCAGTGATAAACGATTTATTTCAGTAAATAAGTCTGAAATTCAGTTTTGATTATACAAAAGTAAAAAACATACTTTCTAGTATAATCCCAACAAACAACGGCTTATATTCTGAACTTAGTGCCATCCAAATCGGTTCCAAAAACCCCTAGGGAGTTGTGGACAGGGCGAAAGCCCAGTTTAGGACACATGAGGATCTGGGGGTGTCCGACATACGTGTTGGATAGGGAAGCCGAGAAATTGGATACACGTTCGGAATTAAGGTTGTTTATAGGATACCCCGAAGGAACAAAGGGATGGATGTTCTATGGTCCCGAAGATCAAAAGGTCGTAATCAGTACGCACTTTAGATTTTTGGTAGAAGACTATATGAACGATAAAATGCCTAGAAGCGAGATTACCTTGGAAGAACTTAAGGGGCCAACTCCGTTGCCAACTGTACAAGAAGACATACCACGCGTCACGCCTACACAATTGGAACCTCATCGTAGTGGGAGGGTTGTCCGGCAACCCGAGAGATTCTTAGGGATCGGAGAGTCCTCGAACTTGATCTCGGGAGAAGAATCAGATCCATGATCCTGCGATCCAAGACAAGGATGCGACATCTTGGCAAACAGCAATGGAAGTCGAGATGGGTTCAATGGATCACAATAAAGTGTGGGAGCTAGTCGAACCACTTAATGGGGTAAAACCCATTGGATGCAAGTGGGTATACAAGAGAAAAATGGGATCGGACGGGAAGGTTGAAACCTTTAAAGCGAGACTCGTGGCGAAAGGGTACACTCAGAAAGAAGGGATCGACTATGAGGAAACCTTTTCACCCGTAGCCATGCTCAAGTCCATTCGAATTCTCTTGTCTATTGTTGCGCATCTAGATTTTGAGATCTGGCAAATGGATGTCAAGACAGCTTTCCTCAACGGAAGTCTTGACTAAGAAATCTATATGCAACAACCCGAAGGCTTCATTGAAAAAGGCCAAGAGCATCTGGTTTGCAAGCTAAAGAAGTCCATTTATGGGCTGAAGCAGGCATCCCATGCTTGGAATCAGTGTTTTGATCAAGTGATAAAATCCTACGGTTTTGATCAAAATAATTTCGAAAGTTGTGTGTACAAAAAGCGTGACGGAACTGTCTTGGTATTCTTGATACTATACGTAGATGACATTCTGCTCATCGGGAACGATGTAAAGATGTTGTCAGACGTAAGGGCATGGCTATCAAAATAGTTTGATATGTAGGACTTGGGAGAAGCCGGTCACGTCCTAGGGATCAAGATCACTCGAGATCGCAAGAAAATGATGATCGGGCTTTCGCAAGCTTCATACATAGATACAGTTTTTAAGCGATTCAGCATGCAATATTCCAAGAAAGGCTTCGTACCTTTCAGACATGGAATCCATCTATCCAAGGAAATGTGTCCCAAGACACAAAAGGAAATAGATGACATGAAGGGCATCCCTTATGCTTCGGCTGTGGGAAACCTCATGTACGCGATATTGTGCATGAGATCGGATATCTGCTTCGCCGTAGGAAAGGTTGCAAGATATCAAAGTAACCCTGGGAAAGAGCATTGGACTGCGGTTAAGAACATTCTGAAGTATCTGAAGAGGACACGAGACAGAATGTTGGTTTATCAATCGGACAGTCTAATCCCCATCGGTTATACGGACTCAGATTTCCAATCAGACGTAGACTCCAGAAAGTCAACCTCGGGTAGTGTGTTTTGCATGGGGGGAGGAGCCATGACATGGAGAAGCATTAAGCAGAAATGCATCGCTGATTCTACCATGGAAGCCGAATATGTAGCTGCTTGTGAAGCAATGAAAGAAGCGGTTTGGCTCAAGAACTTTCTGGTGGACTTGGACGTCGTTCCGAATTTTCCTAGCACGATCACGGTTTACTGTGATAACGCCGGAGCAGTTGCAAATTCTAGGGAACCGAGAGCCCACAAGGCCAGCAAACACATAGAAAGAAAATACCATCTTATACGAGAAATCGTTAAGAGATGAGATATAGAGGTGACAAAGATTGCGTCTGAAGATAACCTAGCAGATCCATTCACAAAGGGTCTGCCTCAGAGTACATTCGAGAGACATGTGGAAGGAATGGGTGTCAAGAGCATTGTCAATCTGCTTTGAGTATAAGTGGGAGAAATATTATTAGATTCGTGTAGGGTGACATTAGATGTCACATAGAACACGAGACATGTTGTAGTATACTTAAAAGAAGACTTTGAGTATAAGTGGGAGATTGTTGGGGTTATACTCAAAAGTATGCTTTTACTTTGTATAACCAAACTGAATTTCTTATTTATTTTACTGAAATAAATTATTTATCACATGTTGCATTAAATATGAATGAATGTTATATATATTTACTGCATACACATTCGATAAAGTCAGTACGTGTTACGTTGTAGTTAATTTGGTGACACCAGATCACAGAAGATCAAATTAACAGTTCCTCGTGACTAAGTACAAATTCACAACCCAGATGAAAATGAACAACCCATCATGAAAGGTTGAAGTGTAAGGCTCGGATTGGTTTGTCTTGACCAAGGGATTACACTAGTGCATCCTGATGCGCTGAAAAGGACCTACAGGAGGATAAATTCTTCGGTACTGAATATACAAGAATTAGACCTCAGTGGTGCGTTATTTCTTAATCTCAGTTCCTTAAATAGGACCGTGTGAAATTAATAACTATTGCTTTGACTTATAATGGGAAGAGAATCAATGCGATTTGATACATTATATCTTGGGCAATATTATTAATTACACGACGATTGCTAAGATTTAATACGGAGAATCGCGTGCAAGTACGACTTGCTTGATGTGTCCCCTTGGTGGGCTCAGAATCTTTATCATACCAAATCTTGCAAGAAAGGAAAAAGATCTTATTTCTTCCCTACTTATGTGAGATTTTCGAAAATCTCTATAATATAAGGAGGTGGAATATTTTGTGGAATATTTAAAATATGGAGAAAAGAATATATTGAATATATTTAAGATTTCTTGGAGATCAAGAAAAAAAAATTTCCATCTTATTCCTAGGGCTAAATTTCGACCATCTCATGTATTATAAATAGGGGATGGGTTTTTCATCCCCAAGGGCAATTCCATGTGTTGGAAAAATTAGAAATCCACAAAGGTGGTGGCCAAATATTTTATTTTCTCCTTTAATATTAAAATCGTTCGTTGATAATCCTCCCACCGGATTACGTTCGTGGACGTGGGACATACTTGAGAAGGCACTTTGGGTAGATCCATTGTCTCAGCGGTTGTCTCTACAAAAGGTTAGTAGTTAAGTAATTCCTAGATTCCGCTGCTTAGGTTTTACGTGAAATACGTGCTCGCATGATATAACTTGCTTATTAATTATTATGTTGAATTGAATTAGGAATAATTCATGTTAGTAATTAATTGATTAATTTAAATATATATTTAAATTCAACTCGAATAGATCCGGGCACCCCTAATTTTCCAACAGATATGGTATCAGTTTTCCGATTCACAAAATCGTGATTTCTGGTAATGTTTTAGGTTTCAATCATTTCAATTTTTTGATTCGATTGTTTTCGATCCCCTTTTCTCTGTCGATTCTTCTGGAATCGATTTTTCTGCTGCTATTTTCGATCATTTATCGATCAATTCTTTTGAGTTTTATGCTCAATCTCGTATCTATCACGATTTCTGTTCTTTGAGTTCTTGTGATAATGGCGTTTAATGGAGTTTCTTTAAATCCGATTGAAAACCCGTTATCTCCGCTTGCCCTCCATCCCATTGACAATCCTACAGTGTCAATCGTGCTTGAGCCGTTAGACGGCTCGAATTTTATCTCCCAGAGCCATGCGGTGAAACGAGCTCTTAGTGTTAAGAATAAGGCTTCGTTGATTGATGGTTCCCTTCCGGTTCCCGGCGAAGATGATAAGGTCATCCATGCTGCTTGGGTCCGTGCGAATGATCTGGTTTTAATGTGGATTCTAAATTCCATTAAGCGTGAGATCGAAAAGACGCTTGAGTATTTCACTTGTGTGAAGGACGTCTGGGATGAACTCCACACCAGGTATACCCAGTCTGATGACACTAGGGTGTATGAGTTAGAGAAATCTCTCAGTGCGGTTTCTAAAGGTACTCAATCTATGGTTTCATACTATAACATGTTTAAATCATTGTGGGATGAATGGCTTAGTTTTAGGCCTTCTTTGGTTTGTAATTGTGGTGCTATGCTTAATTGCACTTGTGAGATTCCTCGTTTAGTAGCCAAGGCTCAAGAACGTGATGCTATTGTGAAATTTCTTATTGGATTGGATGAGTCTTATGCTGCCATACGTTCTCAGCTTATTATGCAAGCTTCTGTTTTGTCTTTGTCCAAGATTTACTCAATCTTGTTGCAAGAAGAGGCTTAGAGAGCCCTTAAGAGTGATTCTATGCATTCTGCTCAATCTGACTCTATTGCTATGATGGTTAAGAATGAGAAATATTTTAGGGATAAGAAGAAACCATTAAGATGCAGTAATTGTGATGGCACTAGCCACACTGTGGACAGATGTTTTCAACTCATTAGTTATCCTCCGGGATGGAAAGGCCCTAGAGACCCTGTTAAGAAATCTGACAATGTTGCTAGTAATGTTTCAGCTACATGTGATCAGTCTGATGGTGTTTCCAACCAGACCAATCCTTTGGTCAATCAGGAGATGTTTGAGCAGTTCCTGAATTTCACTAAGATGCAGAAAAGTCTTGATGGTGCACCCACTGGCCACTGTTGCTGGTTCTTTTGCTGAGCCACTTAAAGGTAATTTAGGTATGCCTATGTGTTTTGCTACTTTATCTTCTGATAAATATGATTGGATATTGGACACAGGGGCATCAAACCATATGACATATGATTTAGCTATATTTACTTCCACCCCTGAACATTCAAATATTAAGAAAACGTTGCCTAATAACACTTTGTTAACTGCAACATTTACTGGAAATGTGGTTTTGAATGATAGTTTAACTCTCTATAATGTGTTATACATTCTTGAGTTCAATTTCAATTTGTTGTCCATCTTTCATCTGACAAAATATTCAAATTGCACTGTTAGTTTCTTGTCTTCACATTGCATTTTGCAGGACAACACCACAATGAATGTGATTGGTTCTGTTGAGGAATATGGAGGATTGTACTGCTTGAAGGCTCAACCTGTGTCTGTTTCTAATAAGCTTGCTAATACAGTTAGTAAACCTTCTGTTTCTGATTTTTCCCTTTGGCATACTAGGTTAGGCCATGCTTCTGTTAAGAAATTGTTTCAAATTAAACAATTGTGTGTGGATCATACTTCAGTGATGAATAAAGTGTGTGATGTTTGTCCTATGGCTAAGCAAAAGAGGCTCCATTTTCCTTAAAGTTATTCTAAATCTAATGCTATTTTCCAACTGATTCACTGTGATGTTTGGGGTCATTTCTCCACTTTATCTGTTTCTGGTCAGAAATTCTTTCTTACAATTGTTGATGACTTTAGTAGGTGTACTTGGGTATATTTACTAAAAGCTAAGTCTGATGTTAGATTTGCTTTGGAAAATTTCAGTAAAATGGTTCATACTCAATTTGATAGCAAAATAAAGGTTTTAAGAAGTGACAATGGGACATAATTATTTTTTTCCAGTTTTTATCATGATTTAGGGATTATACACCAGACTTCTTGTGTAGAAACCCCTCAGCAAAATGATTTAGTAGAAAGAAAGCATCAACACTTGCTTCAAGTGGCTAGGTCTTTACTTTTTCAATCTTGTTTGCCTTTGAGGTATTGATGTTTGTGCATACAAACAGCTGCCCATTTGATAAATATGATTCCTTCTTTTGTTTTAAAAAATAAGACTCCTTTTGAGTTGGTGCATGGTATGATACCTGATTACAATTACTTAAGAAATTTTGGATGCTTGTGTTATGCTAGTACTTTGTTTGCTCATAGGACCAAGTTTGATCCTAGAGCAACCAAATGTGTTTTTCTAGGGTACCCTTTTGGTACTAAAGGTTACCTATCGATTACTTGATTTATCAACTGATAAAATTTTTGTTTCAAGAAATGTTATATTTCATGAAAATGTTTATCCTTTTACAAAACCTGTTTCTGTTGACAATGCTGCACCTTCTTCTGTGAACCCATGTTGTGATGATCTTGTCTTTGATCAGCCTGTTTATACAGGTAGTTCTTCTTCTTCTGATCCTACCATTAATAACATCACTAATGATTTGCAAAGCTTATCTATTGATGATCCTCGTGATGAGCTTCATGATGAACTTTCTGGTTCTTTAAATTCTGATCAGTAGGTCATTGTTGCTCAAGATGGTCTTAGAAGATCATCTAGAGTTAGACATACTCCTGCTTACTTAGATGTTTACAAAACTTCATTGCCTATTTATGTTTCTCATCAGGATAACAGTGATAAAAGTATCAATTTGATTGTTAATCACAGTGCTCTTTATCCTATTTCTGACTATGTTTCAACTCATCAATTATCCCTTTCACACAAAGCTTTTCCAGTTTCTATTTCTCAAATAGAAGAACATAAAACCTATAAACAAGCTAGCACTGATGAGAATTTGATTAAGGCTATGAATGCTGAGCTTGAAGCTCTTGAAAGGACTAATACTCGGTCTGTTGTTCCCTTACCCGAGAATAAACATTGCATAGGTAGCAAATGGGTTTATAAAGTGAAATACAAACCAGATGGGCAAATAGAAAGGTATAAAGCTAGGATTGTTGCCAAAGGCTATACACAAGAGGAAAGTATTGATTATTTTGATATTTTTTTCTCATGTTGCTAAAATAACAACTGTGAGAATATTGCTTTCAATTGTTGTTGCAAGAAATTGGTGCATTCATCAATGTGATGTGAATAATGCATTCTTACATGGTGACTTGCTTGAAGAAGTTTACATGACACATCCTCTTGGTTACAAAGTTCCTGTTAATTCTGTTTGTAAATTGAACAAAAGTTTATATGGTTTGAAACAGACTTCCAAACAATGGTTTACAAAACTCTCTGAAACTCTTTTGTCTATCAACTTTGTGCAATCAAAAGCTGATAGCTCTTTGTTTACAAAGTCCACTGGAACATATTTCATTGTTTTACTATGTTATGTAGATGACATAATTCTTACAGGTACAAGTTTAACTGAGATTGAATCTGTTAAGGCTTTCCTTCATGCCAAATTTACTATAAAAGATATTGGTGTTTTGAAATACATTTTAGCCATAGAGGTAGCAAGAAATGACAGAGGTCTCCAACTCTGTCAAAGGAAGTATGTTCTTGATCTCTTAACTCACACTGGATATCTTGGTTGTAAACCTGCTTCTACACCCATGGATTCTAATCACAAGTTTGTAAGTTATTCTCCCCTTCTCTCTAATCCCTCTGAATATAGAAAAATTGTTGGGAAACTTCTCTATCTTACTATCACCATGCCTGACATCTCTAATGCAGTCCAAACATTAACTCAATACATGAGTAAGCCCACTGAGAGTCATATGCAGGTTGTTCATAGGTTGTTAAGGTATCTAAAGTCCACTATTGGACAGGGTCTTTTTTATTCTACTAACAATAGCTTCAAGTTGCAAGGCTTTACAGATAGTGATTGGCCAAGGTGTGAAGAGACTAGAAAGAGCATCACATGTTATGCAATATACTTAGGAGACTCCCCCATCTCTTGGAAGACCAAGAAGCAAAGCACAGTCAGTAAGTCTTCCACAGAAGCTGAATACAAAGTCATGTGCTCCACCACTTGTGAGATCCAATGGATCCTCTACATCCTATAAGATTTCAAGATTCCACATCCACAACCTGTCAACCTCTTCACAGACAGCAGATCTGCTTATTGCATTGCACATAATCCATCTCTCAATGAAAAGAGTAAACATATTCAGATAGATGTCCATCTAACAAGGGAAAAGATTCAACAATGCATCATCAAACTCATCCAACTCCCTACAGTAGACAACCTTGTCGATGCACTCACAAAACCCTTGTCATCTCCTTCATTCAACAATTTCAAAGTCAAAATGAGACTTCTCAACATTCACTCTCATTTTGAGGGGGGGTATAAAGACTCAACAACAGTCAAATAGAAGTTTGAACACAACTAATACCTTATATCAGCTCAACTAATACTGTTTGAGTTGTGTCATATATAGGGTAGAGTTAGAATAGTTTTGACTCACTGTTTCATTTCACCTCTTCCCAGATTCTAGAGTTTTTTACAAACGGTTACTTTCTCTCTTTCAATTCAATTCATCTTGTTCATGAATCTTTTGTAATCTTGATAATCAATTAAAAAATAAACAAGTCAAAATTAAATTTAAACACTTTCGACTTCGCTCGATCGGTTCAATTCAATTAAATTCCAATTCATGATTAAAAAATATTTTAATAAAAATAAGTATATTATTCAATAAAATCAATTTATATTGATCAACTAATATCTTTTAATAAATTAATTAAATAAGATCTCGCTGCATCAAGTGTATTGTGTAATTCAATTTATATTTTTAAAACATTAAATTTGTTCACACCAAAAAAATGCAACTGTATCGGTGAACTTGTTAAATTAAAAAAAATTCTCCTAAATCAAAAACATTTTTTTTATTTATACTTAACAACTATTCAAATCACACATATATATTTTTAATAATTTAAACAAAATTTGGGAAGTTTTTACGTATAATTTTCGAAACAGAAGCATCCTGGAGCTGTGTCTTGTGTATCACGTAAAACAAGGAAATATTTGTAATATTGGGAATCGGGAAATATCTAATTATAGCTTTTCCGACAAATCTAAATCGCCAATTTTTTGGCGGCAGTATACTCGATTTTGTATACCAAGACACCCCTTAGATGAGGTGTAATACATTTTGAATCTAGATTTTCTTTCTGTCCCTTCAATGAATAGTAAACTTTCATTTTATATAATCAATGTAGGAGTAATATATTAAACCATTTTTGGACTGAATTTACAGATAATGATTACAAGACGATCCATTATTTATTTTTATTCTTGGTTAGAGCTTGTATGCTGTACCGCGCATTTCGTTTCATAAATATATTTATAAATTTGTAATTTGTTACACAAAAAAATTATTTTACACTGTGATATGTAAGTAATATTTTTTATGAACACAAAAACGCATATTTTTGAACAACAAGTCGTAATTTTTGGCACACAAATTACAAATTTTTAAAATTTTACTATAAAATATAGTGTGCACTGAAGACTCACTCCTCTTAACCTAAATTAAACGGGTCCTTAATCTATTTTATAAGAATAGAGTTGGTATGTTGTGAAACTTGTTCGTCGTAAAAATAATTTTTTTTTATAGGCATACTCTTTAGTAATATAAGTCACACCCTTCAGTTATCACTACGATACTCTCTGGTATAATATAAGTCATACTCTTCACTTTTATGAATAATGTTTTTTATAGTAAAAAATCACATATTTTTTAGTAAAAAATCACATATTTTTTAGTAAAAAATAACACTTTTTAGTAATATAAGTCACACTCGTTAATCAATTTCACCATGAAATTTGTTCACCCTATACTTTGCCATAAGAATAATAACATACCTGTTATGCTTTTCTAAATGTAAATTGAAATAGACAATTAATTATTCAATACCATTTTTATTACAAATCTAACTCCAATACAATCACTCATCCATTGTCATATTTTTTTAATTGGAAAATTTCTTAATCAAAATTACCACATAATGCACACTCTTTACTCAGTTATAGCTAAGCCATTATCGTCACTCAAAAATTGGATAAGATATATATTAAAAAGCTATATTATTATTATAATTATTATAATTGAAAAAATAAAAATATATTTATTATTAAATAATAATAAATTTTATGCACATCTATGAACATATTTTGAAATACTACTTAAGTGCAAGAAGTATTTATCTTTTAAAAAAATTAAATTTTATCAATTTAAAAAATAAGTGATTTTTTATTATTACAGATGGGTTTCAAAACATGTCATATATGAAATTTTACACAGAACAATGATGAAAAAGTAAAGATGAATGTATATTTGAGTTTACACAAATTTTATCTTATTTTATTAGGTGGAGTGGACAAGACAAATAGAGGAGAAATTCAAGAAAAGGCGAGAGGTGTAGAGGTTCATTTTTCTTGAACCAACTGTCATTTCAACATCCAACATCACTATGCATAAGTAACCTAATAATTACTCTTTTTGGCCACTTTTTACTATTATATATATTAAAAGAATTATTATAAAAAATAAAATCTATACAAAGTATCACATACGGTAATAATTGTTGAAAATTACTGCAATTAAAATTTTATTGTAGTGACGTGCTAAAGCTTTTACAAATAAAAAACTTTTACCTGAACCAATGAAGAGATATAGTATGTTGCTATAATATTATTTTGAACGCTTCTAAATGGCCCAAATTCACTTTGGTGATAGGAGTAGCTCAATTATTTTACTTGATAAAATAATCGTTGTATTTTTAATGAAATAAAAGATAATAATTATATTATTTTTTATTAAAAGTATAAAAGTAATTTACAGTTTTCACTCACGGGTGAAATGGTCAATCAAAAACAGGAAAGGGGAGTAATAAATACAATTTATCACTTTTTTTAAACTCCGAGCACACAGTAAATTACCGATTAAGATTGAGACGGAGAGAGTATAAAAAGTGTGCCATGGCCCAAATCCAACGTGTATATCTCTTTAAAAATTTACTAGAAATTTATACAAAGCAATGAAAATAATCAGTACCCAAATTTTCATATTTTTAGGAGTAATGTTCATTAGGCCATCTCTAACAAGGATCTCTATTTTGGAGTATTCTATTTTCCATTTTGGAGTATGGAGTATTCAATATAAAAAATCTTCTCCAACAATAATACTCTATATTATTATAATTTTTTTTTTCTTTCAATTAAATTAATACATTTAAACAATTAATGTTTTATGCAATGTATTATTAAATTATAAAATTATTTTTTTCAATTAAATTAAATGGATATTTTTTTCAAAATAATTTATTTATTTAAAATTATATTATATTATATGAAATATTAGAAGATACATGCGTACATATAAAATAGGATAACCATAATCGTTTACAAATAATAAAATACTACGAATGAACCCTATGTTTTTAGACGAGTCGTTCCGTCCATACTTGATTGAGGAGCAACATATGATTTTTCAAAAACGAGGAGCAAGAGATGAAACTATTGGGAGTTCGGGTCTATTTGGCCAGTTACTCGATGGAACTTCCCCAACCGACCCCGATTTCCCTTCGTACTAGAGTGTTTTCATGCTTCTTCATTTTATGTATCTCATTTTCCTTACTTTGAGTTCACTTATTTTAATTGTAGGGGCAAGTTATTTATATTTTCATTACTTGATCTAATTCTAGTGTGTTGTATATTTTAATCAGTAATTCTATCTAGCCAGAATCTGCCTAGACAGAAAATGGCATTTAAGTAATTACATATTTAATTTAGCATGTAAATGACTATTAAATTCTTAATGAAAATAACTTTAAATAAATGTAAATGCAAAAGGAAAACTCGACGAAGGCCGCCGCTGCCGCTACTCTCTGTTTTTAAAATCCGACGACAAGTACCACAAGAATCACCTCTCATCCGGAAAGAAACCCCCTCAATAAATTATTTATAAATTATATTATTTTTTAAATCAAATAATAAGCAATATACAATTTGAAAATGATTTTTTTAATCAAAGTTTAATAATTAATACGTATATGTTGAGTCCCAAATTAATTTTCATTGAGACTATATTCTTTAAACATTATTAAATAGAATTAAAATGATTTATTAGATTTCAAATATAATTTTCATATACTTATTCATGAAAGTATCTTAATCCATTAGAATTGGTCAAGTGGATAGTTATCTAAGTGGGTAGTTATCTGATTAAAATCTTTAATAAGTAGGTGGCGAGGAAAATGTCATTAAATATTTAAAATATTTTAAAAAATATATTTAATATGAACGAAATTATAACATTATTCAAATTAAGGGTGTGATTTGAAATTCTTAAAAAGCAATTTGAAATAATTATTTTTTCAAACTTTTCCATATCTTTTAAAAATAAATCTTACGAAAATTTTTTTTAAGTGTTTAAACAAAAACACACTGAGTTTAAGTTGAAAATAAAAGAGGGATTTTCTTCTGAGATGACCTAGAGCGCCGCTGCCGCAGTATCTCCACCGGCATTGCATTCCGATCACCTTCCTCCACGTGATTAATGCCAATAACTTCGCCTTAATCCTAGAATCATTTCCCCCATATCTATTTCACACTTCATTGCCTTCAGATCCGTTGATTTTGACACCGAAAATTGCGATTTTTGCAATTTCAGATCCTAAAAATCCACCACCTTAATTACATCGAATTGGAAAGACTGCGTTAGAATTCAACGTATGAGGAAAGAGCTCGCGAGGAAGGGAGAAGAAATGAACCTGAGTCCTTTTTTTTGTTTTCATCTTTTTTACCGCCGCGAGTTGTACAGGTGAAGGGATGTGGGGGAAGATGGTTAGTGGGGATTGAAAATTAAATTAGACCTTTTCTTTTATTTTCTAATTTGATTAAACTAGGGGCAAAATAGTAATTGTGCATTATTATTTTAATATTTTAAAAATTCTGCCAGACAGAATCTGCTCACTTAGCACGTCCCTATTTTAATATATGGTTTTAGATAATTATTGTAATTTTTGTTAAAAGTTTGTATGAGTCATTATCTCGTAATTTTATTTTTTTAGTTCTTGTTTGAGAAAACAATTATTATTAAAACTAATAAAAACTTGTAATTAGTTCTTATTTGAGAAAATTATTATTATTAAAACTAATAAAAATATTTTAGTTCTTAATGTTAAAAACAATTAGTTCAATTTGTATTAATTCTTTTCTTTCATAGTGTAGTATATAAATGATCAAATAGTAGTAAAAAGAAAATAAGAAAGAAAAAGAAAATGGCAACGTGGTAAATAAAACCATCCTCTAAAATGAGGATGGAGTATGTTGTGAGAATGGAAGGCCTTGAGGCTGTCAATGGAAAAGGAGGCGATGGGGGCGATGAGGTAGGGTTTTTCGGACAAAGGAGAGAGAAGACTAAGGATATCAGTTTGTGTTTGAATGAGAAGAGAAGGGTGTGTGTGACTACAACTGATATAATTTAGGTTGGGCCATTTGCTGAGAATGGGCCGAACAATTAAATCCTGAAGTTGGGCCATTTATATCTGAGGCCCAACTCTTTAAATATCTTATTTAGCAGTATGTTATTTAATTATTTGTTTCAGTGTTTACCCTAGAACTGTGGGCCCTACGTTTGTTACAAATTGGCATGTTGCGGAGAAATGAGTATCAGAAAATTTGCACCATTCTCTCCCCTCTAACTTCCTCTCTTCCTATCTAATTATATCTCTCCCAATTTCTTCAAATCTTCATCTTGTTCTACACAGTAATTTACATTTCAGCAACATTATTCCCAGAAAATCCAAAAAAACACATTACAAAAATACCAGAAAAATATAAAAACACTACATTTGGTAATCAGAGCGGTTGATTATGGTTATGGCTGAGGGAACCCGTATCAAAGATCTGCAAGAGGCACAGAAAAAATTGAAAACATTAGTTCAAACTGAAAACCTAAAAAGAGAAGCAGCTGAGGGCAAATTATCAGATGGTATGACAGTAATGGCAACTAAAATGGAGGAAAAGCTTGACAACTTTGCTAAAATTTTAGCAATGTTGCAATTGAAAGTGAGTAACATGGATAAAGAAAGGGGTCAGGCATCTGGGAGCTCTATTTTGGGGAGTCCTGACCAGGGGTCTGCTGGTCCAACTCCTTTACACCAATATCAGGACACTTCAAGGCAGAAATTTCTTACTGATGGTACTAATTTCCATAACCCTGTTCCCAAAATTGAATTTCCTAAGTTTGATGGGTCTAAACCTAGGTCATGGATCCTTAAATGCAATGGGTATTTTAAGCCTATGCCTAATATGAATGATCAGCAGAAAATTACTCTTGCATCCATTCATTTTGAGGGAAAGGCTGTCTTATGGGTTCAAAATTTTAACCAAAGAAATATAGAACTCACTTGGGAGCAGTTTATTGATATCTTGTCTACTAGGTTTGAGGAAATCAGGGATTCTTCTGTGATTAATGAATTCAACAAGCTCAAACAGACTAGTAACTATGAGGAGTATGTGGATAAGTTTGAGGAGTTAAAAGCATGCATGTTGTTGGTCACTGGGGATGTTTTTTTTTTACGGCTTTTTTTTGTGGCTTTGGTTTTTATTGGAGGACTCAATGATGAGTTGCAATCAACAGTTTCAATGTTTGAACCTACCAATCTACAACATGCTATCAAGTTGGGAAGGAAACAAGATCAGGCAACAGCTGCACTAACTAAGAAACTTAGGCCTTTTTCAAAGGTCTCTAACCCTAACCCTAACCCTAACCCTAACTACAATTCTAACTCATCAACTTGGAAGAAAGGGGGTTCTAATGGTGGAAACTTTGCTAAGCCATCCAATTCAGGTCCCAGAGTGCCATTTAAGATTCTTACCTCCTTTGAAATGGCTGCTAGAAGAGAAAAGGGGCTATGTTATAATTGTGATGAACCATTTGTGCATGGCCATAAGTGTAAACAGAATATCACATACATGATCATGGCAGAAGAAGAGGGAACCACCCTATGTTCTGAGAAGTTGGACTCAGAAGTGGAGGATGGGACTGTTTTTGGTTCTGAAGTTATGGAGGAGATTCAAATTACTCTTAACTCTCTTTTACGGAGGGATGAGGTCACCACAATGAAATTTATTTGGAGAATACAACAACCAAAAAGTTGAATATTCTCATTGATTACAGTAGTACTCTCGACTTTGTACAAAAGCGCTTCTTGCCAAAAAATTTGGAATCGTCCTATTGTTCTAGCTAGACCTATCTTGGTGAAGGTGGGTAATGGCGAGAGACTAGTAAGCTCTGTGCAGTCGATCCATTCACATGGGACATGCGGGGGCCACCAATTCAACTATCCTCTAAGGTTCTTTAGAGAATGAAGGTTGTGATCTCATCTAGGATAGGATTGGCTTAGGTCTTGTACTCGATTGAAATTGGACTATACTAACATGACATTCACAGTCAACTTATTGGGGCAAAGAGTTAAACTATAGGCACTCACCTCATCAGCTAAGTGCCAGTTGCTATCTGATGTAGAACTATACCAAATGATACATGTGGGAAAAGCTAACGATGTGGAGAAAATCTACCTGGTTACTTCTACACCAGAGAAACAGTTGGAAGAGAATTCAGCATTGCAACAACTGCTACATTCTTACAGGGATGTGTTTGAGGAACCAATTGAACTTCCCCCAGAAAGTGGAGTTGAACATCAGATCATTCTCAAACCTGGAAGTGTGCCTAAACAACAGTTCCCCTACAGAACTTCACACACACACAAAGGGGAAATAGAGAAGATAGTGAAAGATTTGCTAACATCGAGAGTCATCTGAGCAATGAAAAGCCCTTTGCTTCTCCAGTTATACTAGTGAAGAAGAAAGATGGCTCTTGGAGGATGTGTGTTGATTATAGGTACCTCAATGACTTGACCATCAAACACAATTATCCTATTCCCATTGATGAATTGCAAGGTTCTAAGGTGTTTTCAAAGATTGATCTAAGGTCTGGTTATTTCCAGATCCTTATGAACAAGGAGCATAGGTATCTTACAGCTTTTAGGACTCATAATGGCCATTATGAGTTCCTTGTGATGCCTTTTGGGCTATGTAATGCCCCAGCAACATTCCAATCCTTGATGAATCAAGTGTTTGGAGATTATCTAAGGAAATTTGTTCTAGTTTTCTTTGATGACATACTCATTTACAGTGCTAACATGGATGGCATGTGCATCAGTTGGAAATTGTTCTACAACTCCTAAGAAAGAACAAATTGTATGCTAAGTTGAGCAAGTGCCAGTTTGAACAGAACATAGTGGAGTACCTAGGCCACATTATATCAGACTTGGGAGTTGCTACAGATCCTGAAAAGATAGAGTGTATGTTGAAGTGGCCTAAACCCAAAACTGTGAAACAATTGATAGGGTTTTTGGGTTTAACAGGTTATTACAGGAAATTTGTTAAGGGTTATGGACAGATCAGCAAACCCTTAACAACTTTAATGAAAAAAGACAGCTTCAAATGAGGTCTGGAAGCTGAGGAGGCCTTTCACAAACTCAAGGAAGCCATGGTCACTGTGCTAGTCTTGGCACTACCTGACTTCTCAAAAAGATTTGTTGTAGAAACAAATGCTAGTGGGAAGGGAATAGGAGTTGTTCTAATGCAGGAAGGGAAGCCCTTGGCCTACATGAGTAAGGCCCTATGCCCTAAGAACCAAGCTATTTCCATTTATGAAAGAGAGTTCTTGGCTATTTTGATGGCAGTGCAGAAATGGAAACACTATTTGCAGGGGCAAAAGTTTACCATAAAGACTGATCAGAAGTCTTTGAAATATTTACTAGATCAAAAGGTGGTAACACCTATGCAGCAAAAATGGATTACCAAGCTTTTAGGGTTGGACTATGACATTCAATACAAGAGGGGTACTGAGAATAATGCTGCTGATGCATTATCCAGAAGGGAGTTTGAAGAGGGAAGTTGTGTTGCTATCTCCACAATTACTCCTAAGTGGATTGACCAGGTCATTCTCAGTTATGACAATGATGTGTTTGTGCAAAACATCATCAAGGCCAAGGAACATGATTCAACACTTCACCCACTCTTTCAGGTCACTGGAGGTGTTCTCAGATATAAGAGGAGGTTGGTTATTGGTGAAAGTCAGGGGGTTAGAGGTCTGATTTTTTTTTGAAATGCACATGACTCCCTATGGTGGTCATTCTGGAGTGAATGGTACTTATCAAAGAGTAAAGAAGACATTCTTTTGGCCTAACATGAAGGATGCTATATTGAAATGGGTGAAGGCTTGTGATGTGTGTGCCAGAAACAAGTCCAATCCTGGCCTCTACCCTGGCCTCCTACAGCCACTTCCTATACCACATCAGGCTTGGACTCACATTTCAATGGACTTCATTGAGGGGCTACCTAAATCATGGGGAAAGAATGTAATTTGGGTGGTGGTTGACAAATTTACTAAATACTCTCATTTTTTAGCTCTATCTCATCCTTACACAGCTAGCTCTCTTGCTAAGATATTTCTGGATGTCATTTACAAGTTACATGGACTACCCACCAGTATTGTTAGTGATAGGGATAAAGTTTTTACCAGTTCTTTTTGGAGAGAACTTTTTAAGCTGCTGGGCACCCAGCTGCATATGAGCTCATCATATCACCCTCAGTCTGATGGCCAAACTGAGAGGGTGAACTAGTGCCTAGAGCAGTATTTAAGGTGTATGGTTAGTGACCATCCTAAACAGTGGCTAAAATGGCTACCCTTGGCCGAATTCTGGTACAACACTAACTATCACACCAGCCTAAAGATGACACCCTTTGAGGCTTTATATGGGTACACTCCTACAGGGCAATTTGGAGGGCCTTACCTAGATTCAACACTGGAAGAGGTTAAAGACCTATTGGAGCACATATAGAGGATCATTGAACAGGTTAAAGAGAACCTGACCAAAGCCCAGAGTAGAATGAAGATGTACGCAGATTCTAATAGACAAGACAGAGTATTTGAGGTTGGGGATCGAGTATTCCTCAAGTTGCAACCCGTCCGGCAGAATTCGGTGCATTTCCAGAAGAATTTCAAACTTTCATCGAGATACTATGGACCCTAAACGGTGCTTAAGAGGGTGGGATCAGTGGCCTATCATTTAGACCTACCACATGGATCTAAGATCCACCCTGTATTTCATGTTTCTCTACTGAAGAAATAGATAAGTGAGAAATATGTACATTCCATGGTTCTTCCAGAAATAGATGACGTAGGAAGCTTTGTTATTCAACCTGGTTAAATCTTCTAGACCCCTTGCCGTCTGGAGAAAGGAAAAAAAAAAGATCGGGTTAAAGTTCTTTGGAGATGCGATGGGCCGAAAATGACACATCTTGGGTCAATCTGGCCTTGATTGATCTTGATTTAAACTCTTCACCATCCTTAGGGACAAGGATCGATTGATTGAGGGGTATTGTTGGGGAATGGAAGGCCTTGAGGCCATCGATGGAAAAAGAGATGGATAGGGGATGAAGTAGGGTTTTTCGGACAAATGAGAGAAAGACTAAGGATATCGGTTAGGTATGCGAATGAGAAGAAGAAGGGCGCGTGTGACTACAGCTGATACAATTCAGATTGGGCCATTTGCTGAGAATGGGCCGAACAATTAAATCCTGAAGTTGGGCCATTTATATCTGAGGTCCAACTCTTTAAATATCTTATTTATCAGTCTGTTATTTAATTGTTTATTTCAGTGTTTACCCTAGAACTGTGGGCCCTACGTTTGTTACAAATTTGCATGTTGCCAGAGAAATGAGTATCAGAAAATTTGCACCATTCTCTCTCCTCTAACTTCCTCTCTTCCTATCTAATTCTCTATCTCCCAATTTCTTCAAATCTTCATCTTGTTCTACACAGTAATTTACATTTCAGCAACATTATTCCCAGAAAATCCAAAAAAACACATTACAAAAATACCAGAAAAATATAAAAACACTACAGAGTACTTCAAATTTGAAGGTTTCTTCTCAATCCTCTATCCTCCAAATCAATTTTGGAGTATTGTTGGAGTAGTGCAATACTCCAAATCCACGAGTCTCCTCCAAAATGGAGGATTGTTGGAGATGCCCTTAGTGAACACAAACTTTTATACTTAAAATTTTAGTTGGTGCGTACATATGAAGATGACAAGGTAGACACTGACATGGTAAAGTCTAGACAAGAGTTGAACTCTATTTTTGTAAGACGATAATATCCCATACTCAGATGCAATAATCATCCCTAATATATGACGACTTTACAGATTTTCGACCGCTATACTACAAATCGAAAACTATCGACGAACGAACTCAAGTATCCAGAACTTTTTTACTCGACTCTAATGCAGGAACTACAATTCTAGAATGTCATATATGCATATGGTAGTTAAATGTCTTGACAACTCACAATGTTGTCTTTATAACCGATTAATCAAATCGATGAAAAATCGACGAATGAAATGAACAATGTAGAATTCTTTATATAGACTTTCAAAAGTCATAGGTAATAGTTGTACAACAAGTCATCATAAATTTCATTTTTCCAAAAGTCGCAACCTTTAGAAATAGTTAACCATTTACCAAAAGGTATGAGTAAATTTTCTTAAAAGACACATTCTTTGAAATAAAGTCTTTTTAACCAAAAGACACAACATTTTATGTCCATAAATCACAATTTATCACTATTACCATAATAAATTTATCAACATATTAAATGACATTAATTTCTCATTCACTCAAATTTGATTTTGAGAAATCAAATTCATTAAATTTATTTGCGCAAAATGAATTATTAAGTTATCACTAAATATTTGGTCAAAATAAAAAAATCCAACATATTATTTATACGGTAATGACACACCAATATATTTTTAAATTTTCTTTTATTCTTATTCTTTTCTAGATTAGATTACATCATAAAATTTTTTATTTCCTTTCAATAAAAGTAGGAAAATATGTCCATGTATATATACCGGGTGTTTTAAAAATTACAAATTGTTATAATCATTTAAAATCACAAGCATAAATAATTTGGAGTATTTTATAGAATAAATTGTCCTAACCAATAATTTAAGAGCTGAAAAGGAAAATCTATAAGTGAACTTTTCGAATATTATTAACTTTTTTTTAAGTACTATCAATTTCTTTTTAATTTTTTATATAAATACTATCAATTTTTATTATTAAACAATTTTCTTATAATTATTAATTTAAATTATTTTTTAAAAAATATAATTTTATTTGGCTAAGTTTTTCATGCATCCAGGTGCATCATACACTCATTGTGCATTTTAAAATTATATAATTTATTATATTGAAAGATGTGACTTATTTACACCGAATCATGCAACTATTAATATGAAAAATAATTGAACTGTTCAGTATGAACAAGTTATATTTTTTTAATATAATAAGTTGCATAATTTTAAAATGTATTTTTACAACTATTTGTATAATAGGGGTGATGAAATCGATATAATAAGTTGCATAATTTTAAAATGTCATTTCCTTTTTTCAAATTCGGTAGAATATTATTATCAATTAGTTTTGACCCTTTTGGATACAAATCAAACGAAACCCGTTTTAGATTTTTCAAGACAAAATCCGAAAACCTTCTTGAGGCAAACAAGCCTAATGATCCCATTGAGTTTAGTGATATGGGCCATGGCCCATCATTTGGTTATCCTTATGAATTATGCCTAAATAAATGTCATTATTGAAAACGATGATGAAATTCATTTAGCTATATTAGCATAAATCCAATCCAAACAAATGATAAATAATGAACCGTATAAATCGTAATAGTCCAACTTGTGATGTGCTGACCACGGCCCATTTCAAATTCTTAAACTGAGATTCGCTTATGCGTCCTATTTTAAAGCCCAAATTGAGATGGACTTATGTTGGCCCATTTTAAAGTCCATCTCAATTGATAGAAAAAACAATGGGAATATGACAGAAAAAAACCCATCAAGAAATTGATAGAATGCAAAAAATTGAATTAGGTTTTGTATTTTTTGAATCACTTTAGACCAAACAACATTATGATTGTTGCTTTCTAGTGTCTAACCTTGGCATGGTAGTTGTAAGTTGAATGTGGTCTACCTACTCCCAAAGTGATATGTCCATAACTTCTTTAATTCATTAAGACATAAGATCATGATGACCTTGTTTCTTTTTTTTTTTTTTTGTCAACCAACATTAATAATGTGGTGCAAATTCACACCCACGCATATATCGAACCAACGTGGAAGTGAACTTGAAAGCTTTAATACAAAAAAGAATTTTATTTTTATAAGTCTATAAACATGACGAGTTAACAAGAAATAATGAATATCCATTTGTCTTGAAACATACATATATATTAGTTTTAAGGAAAAGTATAGGGTGAACAAGTTTCACTGATGTGAAACTGATTAAAGAATGTGACTTATATTATTAAAATGTATTAGTTGTGATAACTGAAGGGTGTGATATTTTACTAGAAAGAGTATTATTCATAACACTGAAGGGTGTAACTTATATTACAACAAGGGGTATTAGCAGTGATAACTGAAAGGTGTGATTTATATTACAAAAGTGTATTTGTTGTGAAACTAAAGAATCATGTCTGTAAAAAAGGAATCAATTTAACGGTTAACAAGTTTCTTAGTATAGCGGTCTGTTATTTAATTGTTTATTTCAGTGTTTACCCTAGAACTGTGGGCCCTACGTTTGTTACAAATTTGCATGTTGCCAGAGAAATGAGTATCAGAAAATTTGCACCATTCTCTCTCCTCTAACTTCCTCTCTTCCTATCTAATTCTCTCTCTCCCAATTTCTTCAAATCTTCATCTTGTTCTACTGCGATAATTTACATTTCAGCAACATTATTCCCAGAAAATCCAAAAAAACACATTACAAAAATACCAGAAAAATATAAAAACACTACAGAGTACTTCAAATTTGAAGGTTTCTTCTCAATCCTCTATCCTCCAAATCAATTTTGGAGTATTGTTGGAGTAGTGCAATACTCCAAATCCACGAGTCTCCTCCAAAATGGAGGATTGTTGGAGATGCCCTTAGTGAACACAAACTTTTATACTGAAAATTTTAGTTGGTGCATACATATGAAGATGACAAGGTAGACACTGACACGATAAAGTCTAGACAAGAGTTGAACTCTATTTTTGTAAGACGATAATATCCCATACTCAGATGCAATAATCATCCCTAATATATGACGACTTTACAGATTTTCGACCGCTATACTACAAATCGAAAACTATCGACGAACGAACTCAAGTATCCAGAACTTTTTTACTCGACTCTAATGCAGGAACTACAATTCTAGAATGTCATATATGCATATGGTAGTTAAATGTCTTGACAACTCACAATGTTGTCTTTATAACCGATTAATCAAATCGATGAAAAATCGACGAATGAAATGAACAATGTAGAGTTCTTTATATAGACTTTCAAAAGTCATAGGTAATAGTTGTACAACAAGTCATCATAAATTTCATTTTTCCAAAAGCCGCAACCTTTAGAAATAGTTAACCATTTACCAAAAGGTTATGAGTAAATTTTCTTAAAAGACACATTCTTTGAAATAAAGTCTTTTTAACCAAAAGACACAACATTTTATGTCCATAAATCACAATTTATCACTATTACCATAATAAATTTATCAATATATTAAATGACATTAATTTCTCATTCACTCAAATTTGATTTTGAGAAATCAAATTCATTAAATTTATTTGCGCAAAATGAATTATTAAGTTATCACTAAATATTTGGTCAAAATAAAAAAATCCAACATATTATTTATACGGTAATGACACACCAATATATTTTTAAATTTTCTTTTATTCTTATTCTTTTCTAGATTAGATTACATCATAAAATTTTTAATTTCCTTTCAATAAAAGTAGGAAAATATGTCCATGTATATATACCGGGTGTTTTAAAAATTACAAATTGTTATAATCATTTAAAATCACATGCATAAATAATTTGGAGTATTTTATAGAATAAATTGTCCTAACCAATAATTTAAGAGCTGAAAAGGAAATTCTATAAGTGAACTTTTCGAATATTATTAACTTTTTTTTAAGTACTATCAATTTCTTTTTAAATTCTTATATAAATACTATCAATTTTTATTATTAAACAATTTTCTTATAATTATTAATTTAAATTATTTTTTAAAAAATATAATTTTATTTGGCTAAGTTTTTCATGCATCCAGGTGCATCATACACTCATTGTGCATTTTAAAATTATATAATTTATTATATTGAAAGATGTGACTTATTTACACCGAATCATGCAACTATTAATATGAAAAAATAATTGAACTGTTCAGTATGAACAAGTTATATTTTTTAATATAATAAATTGCATAATTTTAAAATGTATTTTTACAACTATTTGTATAATAGGGGTGATGAAATCGATATAATAAGTTGCATAATTTTAAAATGTCATTTCCTTTTTTCAAATTCGGTAGAATATTATTATCAATTAGTTTTGACCCTTTTGGATACAAATCAAACGAAACCCGTTTTAGATTTTTCAAGACAAAATCCGAAAACCTTCTTGAGGCAAACAAGCCTAATGATCCCATTGAGTTTAGTGACATGGGCCATGGCCCATCATTTGGTTATCCTTATGAATTATGCCTAAATAAATGTCATTATTGAAAACGATGATGAAATTCATTTAGCTATATTAGCATAAATCCAATCCAAACAAAAGATAAATAATGAACAGTATAAATCGTAATAGTCCAACTTGTGATGTGCTGACCACGGCCCATTTCAAATTCTTAAACTGAGATTCGCTTATGCGGCCTATTTTAAAGCCCAAATTGAGATGGACTTATGTTGGCCCATTTTAAAGTCCATCTCAATTGATAGAAAAAACAATGGGAAATGACAGAAAAAAACCCATCAAGAAATTGATAGAATGCAAAAAATTGAATTAGGTTTTGTATTTTTTGAATCACTTTAGACCAAACAACATTATGATTGTTGCTTTCTAGTGTCTAATCTTGGCATTGTAGTCTACCTACTCCCAACCTGATATGTCCCTAACTTCTTTAATTCATTAAGACATAAGATCAAGATGACCTTGTTTCTTTTTTTTTCTTTTTTGTCAACCAACATTAATAATGTGGTGCAAATTCACACCCACGCATATATCGAACCAACGTGGAAGTGAACTTGAAAGCTTTAATACAAAAGAATTTTATTTTTATAAGTCTATAAACATGACGAGTTAACAAGAAATAATGAATATCCATTTGTCTTGAAACATACATATATATTAGTTTTAAGGAAAAGTATAGGGTGAACAAGTTTCACTGATGTGAAACTGATTAAAGAGTGTGACTTATATTATTAAAATGTATTATTTGTGATAACTGAAGGGTGTGACATTTTACTAGAAAGGGTATTATTCATAACACTGAAGGGTGTAACTTATATTACAACAAGGGGTATTAGCAGAGATAACTGAAAGATGTGATTTATATTACAAAAGTGTATTTGTTGTGAAACTAAAGAATCATGTCTGTAAAAAATGAATCAATTTAACGGTTAACAAGTTTCTTAGTATGCACAACAACTCTAGTTATAATATATACACGTCTATATATAGGCAATTTGTGGTGATAGGGATTGAGTCACTCTCCTGTGCACCACATGCACCAATAAAAAATGGTGCACTTCTAAATCCTAACCCCTAAATAGTGAACCCTAAATCATATTTGAACCATTTGGGTCGAGTGAACCATGAACCACTTGGGCCGAGTGAACCATGAACCACTCGGGCCGGGTTTGAGGTCAGGTCAGGTATTAAAAAAATATATATATCTAAAACTAAAATTAAAGTTAAAAGAAAACCGAAATTGAAAAAAAAAAAAAAAAAGTTAAAACTAAAAAAAATTAGAAAAAGAACTTTTAAAATTAAATTCAAATTTTTATTGAATTAAATATGGTCTTAGTGAGATAATTTGCGATAGGGATTTTACTGGGATATTCATTATGCATGGTTCTTTTTAAATTGTATTGATTGTTTTTTTAAAATAAAAATAAAAATAGGAGTCTATATAGATTTGATGGTTTTTGTTTGATGTTAAGACATTTGATTCGATTGTCAAAGTATTGGGCACATTCCATTAGTGCCCTCTATCTCTTTCATAACAATCCACATCGATCTCATTTTTTTGTCTAAAATCAATTGGAATGGAAATAAGAGGTTAATTGATCCGGATTATTTGGGCAAATTAATTAAAAATAATTGACAGGGTACAAAATTAATAATTTTAAAATATGAGTTTCGTGGATATCATATAATAAACAGCTAAAAAACTTGTATTAACCCGAGTTCACCAACAATTCGATTTTTATAGTATTACTGTTATGTATAAAAATTGTCACTGTTATGCATAAAAAATATATTACCGTTAAAATTCTACATTTTTGTATTGGTGTTCGCAGCACAAAATTTGTAGTGCGAGTTTCTTTCCTGTTCAATTTGCAAATGTGTTACACATTAACCTAATTTTGTTATTTTGAATATTATAGTAGTTAGAATTATAACGTATAAATTATAAATTGAAACTATACAAACCAATAATTTTTAGAGATCACCGTAGCCTTACTATACCCATGATGGCATTTAAAACATCCTTTTCTTCAACTAAAATAAGTATCATTTCTTAATCAAACATCCTTTTCTCTTAATTTATAAGTAAAAAAAATAAAAAATTGTAATCAATGTGTAGATTGACATAAAATTTAATTATTAATATTATTTTTAAATTTTTAAACTAGATCTATTTATACATATATAATAACAAAAAATTATACCAAAAAAGAAAAAAAAATTCAACAAAAAATATATTAATTATTTTTGAATTTTTTGAACTAAGTCTATTTATACATATATAATAACAAAATATTATATAATAAAAAAAAAAAAAAAAAGAAAAAAAATTCAACAAAAAATTATTAACAAATTTATTATAAAATTTTAAAAATATTATACATTAATGATTAATAATATAAAATGTTATATTTTCATAAAATTTTATGGATATATTAAAAAAAATATAAAATGTTTCTTTTTCTAACTTTTTGGATATATTAAAAAAAAAAGCTTTCTTCTATCTTTTTTTAGATTTTGATTTTTGACACGGTTTTGATGAAGAAATTCTTTATTAATATTTGAAGGTAATAAAATAACTTTTTGATAAGAGTATTTTGTCAATTTTAGTGAATAAGATAAAAAATAAGTTAATTTTGTATGTAATTATTAGAGACATGTGATGTAATTTAGTAATGTTTGTAAGGGGTGGCATGAACTGTATAGTTGCTTTATTACTATTTTGAGTATATGATAAAAGATGAACTTTTTGGATTTTGAGCAATCTAAAAAAGACGAGAAATATTGTATATATGAAAATATATAATTTATATACTTATTTGTATGATAATATTACATGATATTGGATTTAAATTGATTAGTCCAATTACCATAAATTAGTTGCATGAGTTATTGACATTGGACTTAAATTGTTAGTTGAAACAATTGAATAATTTTTAATTAAATTATTAGCTGACGTTATTAGTTAAATTGTAAAATGACACTAGATTGGCTGTGATAAAACTCGATTTGTTTACTTATTTGTATGATTCTTTTATAGGATATAATATTTAAATTGATTAGTCCAATCATGAACGGATCTAGAAAACTTTCATGGCGGAGGCACAAAAATAAATAATATAACAAGTAGATTTTTCTGGTGAACCCGGGTTCACGTGAATTCTATTTTTTTAGTGTCATGATTATGCATATACAATTATACACTATTACTATCTTAAAAAATATTTGATTTTTTAAATAGTGATAGTGAATATACATAACAGATCTACAAATTTTTTTAGATGAAATATTTGCAAGATTAACTAATTATGACACTTTTAAAAACTCATTTAAGTCATTTTATACATATAATATAAGTATTACTCCTAATAATTAAAAATATATATAACATATATTTAAAAAAAATATGGGGCACGTGATCCCAACATAGGACATGTAAGTCCATCATTGAGTACAATTACTATGAATTAGTTGCATGTACAATTGACATTAGACATTGGATTGTAAAACGATACTAGGTTGGTTGTGATGAAACTTGATACCCATATTTTTAAAAGAAAATACTAATCGAGACTACCTTAGGACAAAGAGTGTTGATTTCGGGAATGACATTGTCATCATCAAATAGTAGACTCTCTTTAAAATTTTAGAAATGATAATTTTGACTAATGATATCTTATGGTGTGATCATTAATAAGAATTATAGACAATTATTAAAAATATTGGACTTTCTTAGGGAGATCAATTTCAATCATGGGTAGTTATATGTTATCATGTTCACAGTAACTAAAGGGGACAATTTGAAAATTTTGACATGCAATGGAAATTGGGAAGACGGTAATAAGTGTCAATCAAAGTGGTTTAGAAGGAAATAATTTAAAATTGTAAGAAAAAAATACCTTTAAATTTACATTATTTAACAATGTAAATTTTTTAAGCAGTTGGAGCGCCACCCATTTCCTATGCCTGGTTGCAAAAGCAAAAGATGTTCATAAATCGTGCGTTGCATCTAAATAAAAAAATTAAAAAAAAAAATTCTTATTATTATTATAAATAAAATATTTTTTTATAATTTATTTAATACAAAAATAAATACATTTTATATTATATTCATTTTATACTCACAAACCGTGCAATGCACGGGTGATATACTAGTATATATAAATGCTTTATAGCCAACTTCTAAAACATTATGATGAGAGGGGGTTTTCCAACTTTTAAGGATATCAATCCTATCCAATATGCAAGTATTTTTTTTACTTGTAATAAGATTTGGAAAAAAACATTGGTAGTTTAAGTTTTTTAGTGCACACAATTGATACATTTTAGATTGATTATCACTACATTTCACAATTAATTTGTTCCAATTTTAATCCCCCGCCACAAAAACAAACACTCTTCAAGTTACCATATTACTATTTTATATGTTTTGACAATTGACAAAAGAGTAGGTATTTGATTTATTTGCTAAGGTAGTGTTTTCAAAGTTTTGTCTATATATGCAATTCTAATAAATTAAATTACAAGCGGGCCCATAAAATAAATTAGACTATGATTTCAGTCTTTTTTTCTTCCTAAAAATGAAAAATAAACCATTCGTACTCATAACTCAAGTTGGATAACTCTCAAATAGTTCAAAGGAAAACTCTTTAGTCAATTTCATTTATTGAGTCGTCTTTACTACCTTTTGCTTGTCTCGTTTAAACCATTTCAAATTCTATTTGTATTCTTTAATCCGATCCAGTTATTGAGACGATTGCGACAATTAAAAGGAATCCATAATTTAAGGATTTGTTAGTTATTTCTATTGGTTCTTAATATTTGATAAAAGCTCCTAAATCACACTTATTTTGAGTAAATATAATGTGAGACAATAAAAAGTCCAAAATCAACACTATCTAAATGTACAAATTGATATTGGGTGCACTTAATTTTTTCAAAATATATTCATGAAATTTTTTGAACAAAAACAGCCATATTGAAAAATTTTAAACTATCCTCATTAATTTGGACCTTCGATCATAAACTCTAAAAAAAAAAATTCTTATAAGATTTAGACAATAATTTGTGTGAACTCGATTTTTTTTAAAATATCATTGTTATGTATAAAAATTATCATTGTTATGTATAAAAACTATTACTGTTATGCATAAAAAATCTCACTGTTCAAAAAATATTTTATAACTTTAAACAATGAAAGTTTTTGTGCGTAACAATGATAGTTTTTACACATAACAGTAAGTAATAGAGTTCATGCTATTGGTTCACATACTCTAAGATTTAAATGATAAAGTTGAGACTTTTAGGGCCTATAGTTCAAAGTGGGATCATCATAGAAACACAAAAGCTCCATAATTAGGTTAGATAGATTATCCCGTCAAAAAAAAAAAGAAAAAAGGTTAGATAGATTATTAATTTTAATTTTTTAAAAGTTGAGAATGATATTTATGATGTGTAGATGGATGCCTTGTCTGCCTTTGGGCAAACCTTATGTTGGGAATGCTCATAAGTCTACCCAACATATATGGTCTCACATAACTCAATGAAGATTTTCTATATTCGAATGAGATAGATAACCGTAGAAAATAATGAGTTCATTTAGACAACATTATTAAATAAATATAATTGTTTAAATATTTTCTTTAACATTGATATAAAGTTTCCAACAATCAATATATATACACACGGGCAAAGTATAAGGTGAACAAGTTTCATGGTGAAACTGGTTAAGGAGTGTGATTTATATTACTAAAGAGTGTGACTTTTTAGTATAAAGTGTGTGATTTTTACTATAAAGGATATTACTCATAAAAAGCGAAGGGTGTGACTTATATTATAGTAGAGGGTATCATAGTGATACTGAAGGATGTAACTTATATAACTAAAAGGTGTAACTTATATAACTAAAGAGTGTGCCTGTAAAAAAAAATCAATTTCACGGTAAACAAGTTTCACAGCATACCAACTCATACACGCATTATGAAAATGATAAATATTTAATATTTGAACCACAATTTAGCAACGTGGATGGGTTATCCATCTTGCACTTCGTAGATAGAATGATATTTATAACACATCAAATACTTATTTAACTATTCGTGAGAGAAACGTGAACAATACGAAACAACCTTCTCAATTTACATATTCTCTTAAAATATCGATAATAAGAAAATTATAAGAAAACTCTCTCAATAAACTTTATAATTCATATTTATAATTAATAACTTAATGAAAAAATTACATAACTAACTCTAATTAAATAAGAAAATTCTAACACTTTAATACGTTGTTTTCTATATATTATATATGGATATTTATGTTTTTTTTTTTTTTTTTTAAGACATCTACTTAAAATAATGGAAGCCGAAAATGACAAAATAGACACTTTAATTATAATCTTCAATAATAATGAACATAAAGATTTTAGTGAAGAAAAAATATGGCTGAAATTGAATTATAATAAGATCAAGAACGAAATATGTGTAGGCTCTTTCAGAAAGTTTCTGGACCAAATATAGTTGGTCGATATTCAATGACAATTGGAACAATAATAATATTCAATGACAATTGGAACAATAATAATATTCAATGAATAGTCTTTGTCTTTGATGCCTTTACTATTATTTTTTAATTGGTCCCATAAGATAAAAAGGCGAATCATATATTTTATTTATCGAATTTTCCTAAAGATCACGCTATTGATTAAGAGGATTTTCTTTTCATATTTATACAAAATTATAAATATATTTTTTTTGGTCAACCATTTAAAAGATATTTTTACAGGATTTTGATGACTTAAAAAGTCAATATTTGTAAAAATACAAGTAATTTATTTTAAATTCGAACTCTATAAAGAACCCGACTTTAAATTCATATAAGTATTCGATTTTGGATCATATGATTTAGTTGTTCGTGATCACAAAGTTAAAATCTTGTACATTTGCTAAGGAGTTGGTGTACTGTGAAATTTGTTCATCGTAAAATTGTTATATTTTTTACAGGCATGAGTCTTCAGTTATATATCACAATTAATATCATTTTGTAGTAAAAGTTATACCCTTCAGTTATCAATACGACAAAGCATAGAGTGAACAATTTTCACGGTGAAACTGGTTAAAGAGTGTGACTTATATTACTAAAGGGTATAGACATGATAATTGAAGAGTGTGACTTTTTACTATAAAAGGTATTACTCATAAAAGTGAAAGATGTAACTTTTATTACAATAGAGGGTGTAGTCATGATAATTGAAAGATGTGACTTATATTACTAAAGGGTATAGTCGAAATAACTGAAGAGTCATGTTTGTGAAAAATAAAGCAAATTCACCGTAAACAAGTTTCACAGCATACCAACTCTATCACTATTAATACTCTACTGTAATATAAGTTACACCCTTCAATATTATGAATAATATCATTTATAGTAAAAAGTTACCATCTTTAATTATAACAAATAATACCTTTTAATAATATAAATTACACTCTTTAATTAATTTCATATTTTGTGTGAAATTTGTTCACCTATACTTTGTCTATAAGTAAATGTCAAGAGCACCCCACTTTTAAATCTTATGACCAAGACGTGTATCACGGTGCTAAACCATAATTTTTTATTAAAAAAAATTGTAAAATTGACAAAAAGTAGTAATTATATACATATAGATAATTTTTTGTGGCACAGTGTTGCATGAGACGTATCGAAATTAGATAAAATTTCATTTTCTTATTTATTTAAATAATAACCCCAAAATAGAAAATTAGCCACAAATAATTAATTTAAACTTTCTGGCACACTTGTATTAAAGATACATAGATTTCTTAAATAACATTAGGAAGCATCTTTACCTTTTATCACTAACCGATGAGGCTCCATAATTAAATAACATTAAGAAGGTCTCTCATTTTAATAAATCGATGTGGAACATAACAAATTAAACTCCTGTATTTTAACACAATTCCAACACAAACAATAGACTTCAAAAGATAAATGTATAAATTAGTTAACGGACAATAAGTACAAATAT
This sequence comes from Stenogyne calaminthoides, assembly GCA_037126765.1. Lineage (NCBI taxonomy): Eukaryota > Viridiplantae > Streptophyta > Magnoliopsida > Lamiales > Lamiaceae > Stenogyne > Stenogyne calaminthoides. The sequence goes on from JBBCBC010000005.1 coordinate 48,538,349, forward strand.
ATTTAATTTAAATTCATCTCTTAATGTTTAAATTCATCTCACGTTGCATTAAGAATTTATGAGTATTATAATAAGGGTTAATTACAAATTACAACATGTACCAAATTGAAACTTGAACTATTTTTTCTAACAAAATGCAACATTTACTATTAAAAAGTAATCGATTACAACCCGAAATTCATTTTTTGTGAAATTTTCCGGTTAAATATAGTTAGTGATATGTTTTGTATACCATAATGCTAAAAAATATTTTAGCAAACATCAAATTGAAGAAATCTCATATATTTAGCAAAGTGTTAAGGGGCTTAGGGGATGAATGATATGGTAGAATAGTCTAAGAATGAAATCATCATTCATGGATCTATTCCTAATCCTAAAATTAGTAAGATTTTTTATTTGGAATCATGATTCCATAAAGAATGATGATTCCCAAAAATAAAGAAATTGTCATTCCTTCCAACCCCCTTTGTTTTAGCTATTTCATCATTTGATGAACCCATTTTTAAAATAATTATAATAATATTTAATAATAAATATAAGATAACTATGTTTAATAAAATATAAATATAACAATCTCAATAATATAAATAACAGTAAAAATTAATTTATAATATACCAAAATAAAAAAATATAAATAATAATATAACGATTTGAACAATAGTGGTAATATTTTTCAACAATATTAATAAATATAAAAATTAAAAAATATAAAAAAATTGTATTTTTTATTATCAATAATAATATTGTTTTTATAAAATATAATAACAATATAATAATTCTCAAAATTGTAAATAATCATATTATAATTTTAAACTAATAAAAATATTTAACAACAAAATACTATATAAATATAATTTTTATTTAACATATGTTTTTATATCATATATAATAAAAATAATAAGATCAACAATAATATAAATATATATCAATATTCAATAATATACACGCTTCTATCCATAATTGTTGTTATTAAAATAAAATTATATTATTATATTTTTAATAGTACACGTAATAAATATAATAATATTATTATATTTTTATAGTTTACATAATAACAATAATCAATAATAATAATATTATTAAGTAATAATTTCAACTCCTAATAATAATAAATTAAAATAAATTTACGCAATTTTATTTTATTTCTTACCAATATCAATCATGAGAATGGTCATTTCTATGTTCAATTCACATTTTTATTACATTCATAAACTCATTCTATTCAGCTATAATTTCATTTAATCATATGTATGAAATTAGGCAGTAATGATCTTGTAATGACATCAACTAATTAAGTCGCATGTTACTTAACACGACATGCACGAAACATGGGAAGTCGAATTCCAACAACAATTTGTTAAGTGGAAATCTACTCACTTTTATCCTCTATTTGGAATTTAATTTGCCACGTGTCCACCTTTTTTTATTCTTATATGTTTGGTGTTATATATATATATATATATTTACATAATATAATAGAGTCGAGAGAGCTCTTCACGAAAGACATTTTTAGTGAAGTTGCAACCCTTCAGGTTCAACGTAACTATTCGGTGAAGTTGCACCTTTTGATGAATTAAAATGCAACATTTCGGTGCAACCCTTGAGTATCTATAAATACTCGGAAAGTGTGGAGAGTTGAAGATATTGAGAATCATACTTTCTCAAGATATCGAGAATTAGACTTTCTCGAGACATGGAGAAATCAAGTTTCTCTAAACATTGAAAATCGAGTCTCTCTATATATCGAGTCTTTATTTTTAGTTTTATATACACACTTGTAATTTCTGCTTCTGAATTTAGAGTGTAACTATCGAATTTTCGTGTAATAGGTTTTGTATCCTGAAAGGTTAATTCCTTGTGAACCATTTACACATATGTGGAAAGAATTAATATCTTTAAAGATAACATCAATTTTTTGTATGCCTAACTTATTATTAACTCCATTATCCACACAAATATACAATATTTGGTTTATAACCATTGTCAAATTGAGTGGTTTATAGTCATGAGATTTTCCGAATTTTAATCATATTTAATTAATTCGAACATTTGGATCATACCAATCTATAATGCACTTTTAGCTAACGTTGGTCACACGATATTGCTCATCCATTTTGTTCTTATGTTAATTAGTATATTATCAGTGTGTTGTATAGTTTATGAGTATAAAATAAACATGATATGAAATGTATTTATTTTTGTTATTTATTTTTGTGTTAAATAAATTATAAAAAAATATTTTACTTATAATAATAATAAGAATATTTTTTTCATTTTTTATAATATATTTTTTGATTTTTTTTTCATTTCGATGCAACACACGATTTATGAATATATTTTATTTTTGCATTCAGGCATGGGAAATGGGTAGCGCTTCAACTGCTTAAAAAATTTACATTGTTAAATAATGCAACTTTAAAAGTATATTTTTTCTTATAATTTTGAATTATTTCCTTCTAAACCACTTTGATTTTCACTTATTATCGTCTTCCTAATTCACATTGCATGTCAACATTTTTAAATTGTCCCCTCTAGTTACTCTGAACATAATAACATATAACTATTGATTATTGAAATTGATCTCTTTAAGAAAGTCCAAAATTTTTAATAATTGTCTATAATTCTTATTAATAGTCACACCATAAGATATCATTAGTTAAAATTATTTGTCTAAGATGTTCAAGAGAGTCTACTATCTGATGAAGTCAATGTCATTTCTGAAATCAACACTCTTTGTCCTAAGTTTGTCTTGATTAGTATTTTATTTTAAAATGTGGGTACCAAACTTCATCACAACCAACCCAGTATCGTTTTACAATTCAAGGTCTAATGTCAACTGTACATGCAATTAATTCATAGTAATTTGACTCAATAATGGACCTACATGTCCTATATATATAAACTAATTAGGAGTAATACTTATATTATATGTATATAATGACTTAAATGAGTTTTTATCAGTGTTATAATTAGTTAATCATGCAAATATTTCATCTAAAAAATTTGTAGATATGTTATGTATATTCACTATCACTATTTAAACAATCAAATATTTTTTAAGATAGTGATAGTGTATATGCATAATCGTGACACTAATTAAATAGAATTCACGTAAATCCGGATTCACAGGAAAATCTACTCTTTATATTATTTATTTTTGTGCCCCCGTCATGAAAGTTTTCTGGATCTGTTCATGATTGGACTAATCAATTTAAAATATTATATCCTTTAAAAGAATCATACAAATAAGTAAACAAATCGAACTTTATCACAATCAACCTAGTGTCATTTTACAATTTCAACTAATAATTTAATTAAAAATTATTCAACTAACAATTTAAGTGTAATATCAATAGTTCATGCAACTAACTTATGGTAATTGAACTAATCAATTTAAATTCAATATTTTGTAATATTATTATACAAATAAGTTTATAAATTATACATTTATACATATATAATACACTTCGTCTTTTTTAGATTGCTCAAAATCCAAAAAGTTCATCTTTTATCACATACTCAAAATAACAATAAAGTAACTATACAGTTCATGCTACCCCTTACAAACATCACTAAATTACATCACATGTCACTAATAATTACATACAAAAGTAACTTATTTTTTTTATCTTATTTACTAAAATTGACAAAACACCCTTATTAAAAAACTATTTTATTACCTTCAAATATTAATAAAGAACTTTTCCTTTAAAACCCAGTCAAAATCAAGTGAGGAATCTAAAAAAATATAGAATAAGTAACTGATTTTTCAAAAAAAAAAATCCATATAAATTACAAAATATAACATTTTATATTATTAATCATTACTGTACCACTTTTAAAATTTTATGATAAATTTGTAATAATTTTTTCTTGTTGATTTTTTTTGGGTATATTATTTGGTTATTATATATGTATAAATCGATTTAGTTCAAAATTTTATAATAATTTTTTTGTTGAATTTTTTTCTTTTTTGGTATAATATTTTATTATTATATATTTATAAATAGAATAGTTCAAAAATTCAAAAATAATATTAATAATTTAGAAAATATTCAAAAAATAATTAGTACATATGTGTGATAGATATAGATAATTGAACTTTGTACATCTTACATACAAAGAAGATAAAAAATATTTGTTATACCATTTAATCTCCATCAAATTTGTTAAGATGTTTAAAATTTTATTAGAAAATTATAACAATTTTTTGGCCCAACAATTTGTTATTAGATATATATATATATATATTTTTTTTGTTTGGACAATTAAAAAAAAAAAAACTTTTGTTTGGATTGAGCAGGCCACCAGAGTATGTTGGCGATCGATTTCATGACATTTGTAATGTTTTAAATTAAATATTTCATTTGTCTCAAAGTTATTTATCCCTTTTAAAAAATGATTCATCATAATATTTTAAAATTATATCTCATGTTATTACTTTTACCTATAAAAATTATATATTTTAATAATAATATATATAGAACTACAAAATTCTCAATTAAAAATCACTTTATCACTTTAAATATTACTCTCTCCGTCTCAATCAAAAACTCATATCAAAAGCAAATGAGTAAATAACTTTGAGACAGGAGATAATATTATTTTAAAAATGTAATTATTAATTAGTCTTGTACGGTGCGTTTTAATTTGAGAAATTAAAATACAAAAAGAATTGGTCGACATTTGTCCAAATACTCAAATAAATTGTGATTTGAATAATTACTAAATAATTTTTTTATAGAAATACTAAAAGGTTCGTTTGGGTGACAAGTAATGTAAATTAAAAAACAATTAATAGATGCATAAGGAAAACACAATAATTAAATAATTTCGTATTTTGAGATCAGTCAAATATTTTTTCTGGTCTTGGATATTTGGTAACTATGATAAAGCAATACCTTTTTCCAGCAGAAACTCTATAAATTAATATTCATGGAACCACTAAAATTTATTAATTAAAAAAAATATTAATTAATTAATAAATTAATAATTATTAATTAATATTTTATTAATTTATAATAAAATACTCAATTTATAAATACATTTCAAACTTACATTTAATTATTGTACAATGCATGTACGTACAATGAATGACTCAATTTGAAAGAACCATTCAATCTTCCACCTTATTAGGCTTCTTGTATTCAATATATCACTTTATGGATATTAAAAAAATATATATATATAAATACAATATCAAAATATGCTAACACAAACAAATCATATACACATGACACAACATGGCTTCTCATCTTAAAGATGTGAAAAAAAACAAAAAAAAATTGAGTCATTTTTTAAAAACCTTCATAAATCATTCATGTAATATATTTTATATAAGAAATTATTAATTTATATTTTATATGGGGTCTATAGAAATTATAAAAAATGTATTATCTTATAATTTTAGCAAATTATTAATTTAGCACCCTATCCCCTAGTTGGAACCGACCCAAAAAATATTATTTTAGAGAGTTTATTAAATAATTGAGTATTAATTTATCAAGTTTATACTGTATCTTCAATGTGATTTTTTAAAATTGAAAATAGATTCTCTTTTAATAGAAAAATATTGAAATTGTTTTGTAATTTTACATGGATCCACAAATGATTCTGTAATTTTAACTTTATCAATTTTGGTAAGTAGCGGAAATTTAAATTTTGCACAATAAAACATGTGTCGCGCACATGATTTGAAAAAATTGGAAACGAATTCAACCATTCTAATGAATAGAAGTATGCAACTATGTTCCCCAATATAAACGTGCAACTATTCTAAATAGAAGTATGCAACTATTTCCCATATTAACAAATTTGAAAATAAATTACACTTTTCAACATAACAAGTTCTTGACACTTTTAAAATCTTATTTATGAAATAAGATTTGCTTGGGATGCATCTGAGACCTAGCCTAAAAAGAATTCAAATGAATTTACAAATTGTATTCCATTTCATTATATTTCATTTCACTAGATATCACTAAATAATAATATTTTGATGAAGAAAATTCATGTGAACTTGATATATATATAGAAAAAAAATTGTGCATTTCATTTTATCAAACGGAGGACATGCTGCATGATGCGTCACAAACTAAAATAAACTACAGTAAAAACAAAAAAAAAAAGATTTTAGAAAATGAATCCCCTTATCCATTTATATAAAGAAAATGGGTGTTTATTATTATTCAAAAAAATATTTTAAAAAAAATTGATTAAAAAAAATCACATCTTGGTCAAGGGATACTGCTTTTCTGAATAGTCCGAACAAAATGAAGTATACGGTATACCAAATGGGAGTCGTATATAATCCTCAAAAAAAAAAAAAAAAAAAAAAAGACAGCAATGGCCACCATAAAATCCAAATTTACATTTCTCAGTTTTGGCTGGTGATATTTTTTTTTTTTTTTAAATATTATATTATTATATTTAGATAAAGTCTCATGTGCAAGTGTCTGATTGATCGAATTTAAGATCTGTGCACTCGTCCCAACCCTATCTATATATCCATAAAACATGTTTAATATATTTAATGAGTCAAATATTTTTTTAAATGAGTCATTCTGTTGCATGAGTGTACGATGTATTTGGGTGCACAAGAGACTCACTCTTATATTTATATTTAACATTTTCTAAAGGAGATATCAAATACCTTATAGCTAACATAATATGTCCAACTTACCAAAATAATTCTCTTCAGAGAATGAGTTACTTGCGTGAGGCGGTCTCATGATAAGACGAAGAGTACTTTAAGCATTGACGATTTAATATTTTAAAAGGAGATATTGTTAATTTGTGTTAGTTTGTACCCTGTCTCATAGATCGTTTAATGTGAGGTTTTGTGATATAACATACATAAATAAAATAACTTACAAAATCAATTAAAATATAGTATAGCTATTTATTAAAAAAAAGGTAAAAGTTTGAACGAGACGGCCTAACTGTAAAAAAAATTACAAACTAATCCTCGCTCATTTTAAAATATTGAAGCATCATTCTCAAATTATATCCGATCTCACCACAAAATCTACTCTTAAAAAAATTAAAGTAGTGAAGAAAAAACATTTTTAAAAAGAAATTACAGAGGAAAAGATATATTCTTCCTAGACAAATAAACCCTTGAGATTACATTAAACAATGGGAACTTTGTTGCAAAAATCACTTGCTTTTAAGTAGGACCAAAAAAAATTATAGTAAATGAAAAAAGAAAGAAAAAACAGTCCCCAAGGCAATAGTGAAAGAGAGTATCTCAAATTAGACAAGTGAAAGATCCCACAAATAAAGAGAAGTAGCTCAAAAAGAGACACTAACTTTGACCATATGCAGTAACTTGTAAAAACCTAGAAGCACAAATCCAAATATGCATATGTGTGTGTTGTTATCATTGCATCAAATTGACCAAAATGCCTATACAATTCCCAAGAAATACCAGAAAGGTCTTTTGATTAAAATAATTCCATATTACTATGAATTTCAATCCATTCTAATTACTCAATAACTTACTTAATTACTATGAATTTCAAACGCATTAATGGCAGAGCAAGATCCAATCTCAATCTACGCATGTACGTGTATTTAATTGGTTTATGGATAGTAAATAGTAAATAAATTTTTGTATGATATAGGAGTATATTTGTTTATATTCACTTACCAACTTACACGATTTCAAAGTTCAGGAAATTTTGTATGATACAATCGCTTATATAAAATGGAATGTCAAATTAATGTTTGAGTCAATGATTTCAAAATCGGGTTGAACCGGGAATCGGCCGATAACCCGGTTAAAAAATCTCTATATAACCGGATTTAGGGTTGAACCGATCAAAACCGGTCAAAACCCGGTTCAACCGGAAAAAACCGATTTTTCACTTTTTTTTTTAATTAAATTATTAATTTATATTAAATATTTAAAATTTTAAATTTATATTTCTATCACATTTTTCTTCAACACTTTCGATGTGGGATAAATGTATGAGGTGGGACAAATTTAAAAATATGATATGAAAAGTTATAAAATATATATTTAAATTTTTGTAGGTGTATACTTATTTTATTTTTTTAACTAAATATAGAAAATGGTTGAACCGCCGGTTGAACCGGTCCGGCCGGTTGAACCGCTGACTCGTGGTCTATCCGGTTCGATCACCGATTCTGTTATGAAAACATTGGTTTGAGTCATTTTCACCTTTAAAGCGTAAATTCAAGTCATATGACATGAGTTAATGAGATTCGTGTTATGTATTGCATGTCTTCTACAAATTTTTGCCCAACGTTTGATTCATTTTGTTTTAGACAATCTCACTAAAAGAGTAATACAACGTGAAGTTGATATGTTGTAAAATTTGTTTACCGTGAAATTTGTTCACCATGAAACTTGTCTTTTCTTTTACAGCATAACCCTTCAATTATCATAATTAATACCCTTTTATAATATAAGTCACATTCTTCAGTTATCACTATTAATACCCTCTGCTGTAATATAAGTTACACCCTTCAGTGTTATAAGTAATGCCCTTTATAATAAAAAGTCACACCCTTCAATTATCACGACTAATATTCTTTAATATTATAAATCACAATCCTTAACTAATTTCATAAATTTTTATATGAAATTTGTTCTCCTAGTTTGCCTAGAATATGCATCTCACCCAACAAAACATGTACAAAATCTATAAGAAGATAAAATGGGCTTCTGCCACGTGGCAAGTGTGTATGTTTTTTCAAATGAGGAAGAAGGGAGGACCAGATTTTAGAGTCAAATATTCTGGATGGACTGAACTGGGTTTCTCCAAAAGAAGAAAAACAGTACACTATGTTTTTAAACAAATATATATATATATATATATATATGCTATTAGAATATAAAATCGGGTACCCTAAAAAAGTGAGGAAATGAGTAAACAAAGTGGGCAGGAATAACAAGAAAATCAGCACATCTATTTGCTTTCTCTTCTTTTCATGTTTATTAATCAAAAGAAAAACTAATGTCTCCCTTTAAAGAAAAAACTGAGTGTGACACCATTTTGGTACACACTTAAATTAAAGAAACATAGGAACGAGGAGCTTTGAAATCTCATCCAAAAAAAATAAATCATAATTTAATAATCTATTCAACTTTTTTTCCTGTATTCTATACAATGCATTATTCCAAATTCCCCACTTCCCATTTTTTAACCTTTTCTGAAGGAAACATCTGTTCCTTGTTTCTATCTTCAAAATCTTCACATTCTTGGTTATTATTACACCAATGCTTATCTTCCAAAAAAGAACCCACTCTTGTTCTCCTGCCAATTTTGGATGTACAAAACAAACTTACAACCATGGCTGATCCATATGAAAACTCAACCGCCAACAACCGTTCGTTGATTTCCTTTATAACATCGGCCCGTCCCAACATTGCAAAGCCTTCGTTCGGATAGTTGGTACCCGTACTCGCAAGGCTTGAGATCTCATAGCTCGAGGTTCCAAATTTCGGTTAAGAGAAGTCGATAACACCCCTTTGGAACGTTGTAATGGTGTCACCTATCCTCTATAAATATCCTCCCAACAAAATCACGAAATCTTTTGGAGTATAGTTTGGGGTCAACGGCTGATATTGAGTTGGGATCAACCTGTAATGATTTGTAGGCATGTTCAAGCTTCTTTGTGATATCGTAATCTTGTAAAATGTCGATTATGCCAAAGTAGAGGACTACTTCGTAGGTTTCACCCCCTCGGGAGGGTCTCAAACTGCTGAACCCTCCGGTGGTATATTTGTCAAAATCACTTCTACGAGCCATACGCTCTGCCCGTGCTGGCATGTTCGCCCCAAGCCTAATACGCGATTTCCTGATGAACGAGTACAATGATAAACTCAGAAATTGACCAAGAGATTCAAAGAATAACACGTGATACGCGGTTTAGCATGCAAAGAATAACACGTGAAACTTTGAATGCTAAAACATGAGTACTTTGAAGAAGAGAGTTCACGTGTATCTGGTTAACAGAAGACCTATCCCAGTTAATGACATATGGAAGCATACATCTACATGCATCACTTCATAAATATGAAGAACGCTAACTTCATACATTTTTCAATTTTTTGGAAGCACAATCTAACTACCACAGCTATCTTGTTATAAATTGGTATGAAAATTTCCAATCAATACTAAAGATCAGGATTAAAAGAAAGGTAGAACAAATGCAAGCTTCCAACATACCCCACAAACAACTGTCTTATCATAAACTGCCTTAAAAATGTTGACAACCCATCCAAAGGCTCTTCAAATTATTCAACCACCACGGTCAAATACAATGCAAGAAAATAATTGATCTAAATCAAACGATTTTGCTGAAATTTTCTACTTATTTTCAGAAAAAGAAGATTCATCAATAAGACGTAATAGCAAGGGAGCAGAGCAGAAAAATAACAATTTACCTGCCAGCTAAAATCCAGTCCATGTCTTGTAGTTCTGCTTCAAGAAAGCGACAACCACGCATGAACTTCTCCCTTTGGTATGAATCATCCTTCCCTGAGGAACAAAACATCGATATAAGTAAACTCCAAGTTTCACAAAATTAATTTATCAAGAACGATAGTGCTTATGATGATATTGATAATTACCTGTACGCAATAGAAAAGGTGATAATCCCATTTTGTCTCCAGTACTATCATCGCGGAAATGAAGACCTACTAAGAGACTGTAATCCATAATTCTCTCAGATTCCAAGAACTCACAATCACGGTCAATTTGCCTGATATAGATGACTAACCAAATTAGGAAAAATCCAACATCATAAACAGAAATATGTAGGGTAAAAAAGAGCGACAAGGACTCACTTGATAAGTTCTTGGTACCAATTTGTTTGGAGACGAAATGCAAAGTTAAGGTCAAGGTCTTTGAGAGTTGTGGTTTCATCAATCTCTCCCTCGGGTTTATCAGTTGTACGACCATGGGATGATCCTTTCAAATCAAACCTTCTATGAATTCGATATTCTGAGCAGAACATGTTTCCCATCACAATGAACCGGGTCTAATTTTCAAGAATGTTATAGGGAATCAGTTATTTTGTGAAGGCTCACAACATTACCAGAGAATTAAAATTATCAAAACCGCAATTTACCTTAACGCCTCCCACTGGTTTGACACAATGGACTCCGTAGAACTTGGTTACTAGTGTATTTTCATAACAACAAACATGCTTGTAATAACTCGGAAGCATCTTAATAAGCACCTGAATAAAAAGAATAACTGAACTTCAATTATGCAATCCTTTCATAAGAAAAAACCAAATATACTATTTTCATAATCCTAGATAGCATCTTTTTTCCATATTCACAAAGTCAATGAAGTAGACCACAAACCTTGGCTTCTGATTTCTTCACTGTTTTGATCATGAACCTATCATCCTGCGTCAAGTAAAAGAAACTTCCACTCTTCCCTGGAGACGAAAGCTCTCTAAGAGCATCATTCCCGCAAATGGCTAACATGTAATCCGCGGGATCCACTTGAAATAGCTCCCGTAAATGTCTAAAAACCCAATAAAGAACCCACATTTTAGAATGGACTATAAATGTTACGATCATCTAAAAAGTAATATGCATATCCTAAGCCATGATTATACTCAAATGATGTAACAAGTACGACGTACTAAAAATATCCAATAGCTAATCAAGGAAGATCAATTACCTAAAAACCACAGGACAATAATCCTTCCAACGAAAATCCAAGGATTGGTGGGGTGGTGTAAGTTTTGATCCTTCAGGAGGGAATCTAGTCCAAAACTTTTCCTTAGGATCAAAATCACCAGCACCAAGATCACGCACTACCGAAGAATGCTTCCCCACAGTATACCTAATGAACAACACACACAATGATACAAACTCAATAAATGAAACATTAAACCTCATGTCTTATCACAAAGAAGCATAGAAAATCAAATTAACACCAACATCAATATTACCTAATCCCCAATTGAAGATTGAGCATCAGCTCATAATTCTTATGCCCTTTAGATATCGTCTCACCGGGCTTCTTCGCTTCCCCACTAAGCGAACACGGATTCCTCCGAAACAGCTTTATCCCATCTCGATCAAACACAAACCCGTCTCTATACATCATAGAGGCCTCCACATCATCAATGATATCACAAGTTATATCCCCCTCTTCGCCATCCGATTCCCAGATACAAATCCTCGGAAACGCCCTATCTGCCCCAACGGACGACCTCTTCTTCCCACCCCTACCCCCACCCACCAAATCCATACCATCCTCCCCCACCACCAGCAACGGGGCGGACAATTTATGACTGAAAACCCCATCACCATCACCAACGCCATTACCATTCTTGCCATTGTGAGCAGGGTAAAAAGTTCCATTCAATATCTGGGTCCTATTACTCCTACATGAATCATCAGACCAAGATCCAATATAACAACTCCCATCAGGCCAAGTGAAAACCCCCTGCCCTTTCGGAGCCCCATTTTCCCAATTCCCATCATACCTATTACCATTATTCCAAATCAAAACACCCCTACCATTAATAACCCCATTCTTCCATTCCCCAACATACTCATTCCCATTCCTCCATAGATACCTACCCTGCCCATCCTGCACATTCTTTTTCCACTGCCCTTCATAGTAATCCCCATTACTGTAATGCTTAATTCCATACCCCTGTTTTCGATCCCCTGACCACGTGCCTCTGTACGTATCCCCATCCGGCCCGATAAACGTACCCGTTCCCTCCATCCGACCCGACTTGAATTCGCCCTCGAAAGTCGCGCCCGACGGCCATGAAAACTTCCCTTTCCCACTCGCTTTCCCCTTTTTCCACTCCCCTTCGTACATACACCCGTCCTTCCACAAGTATTTCCCCGATCCGTGGGGCGAATTGTTCGAGAATGTTCCTATGTACAGATCCCCATTCGGGAGGCGTTTCTCGATAACATTGGATTCCGAAATTGAAGTCGGCGTTACTCGCCGCGAAGTCGCCTGAGATTTACTCCGGGGAATGATTATAACTGACCTAGGCGTCGTGGTAGTGGTCGAATTCTCTGTACCGAAATTATCCTCATTCGATTTTTTCTGGCATAACAGTGTCTCAGGCATTTTATTTCCCTTTTTCGCTAGAAACCTAAAATAGAAACTCCCTCTCTCTATAATGGCGCACAAATTCACCTATTGCCGGAAAAATCGACACAAACAGCATAAAAAATCTCCCTGCAGCATTTTCTCCAGCAATTTCCTTGCTTTTTTAACCGGAAAAGAGCGGCAAACTGGGTTTTCCAGTGGCTTGCGAAGTGAGAATAGTGGGGGATATTGAGGAACACAGAAAAGCAGAGAGATGGTTTTTAGAGAGAGAGAGAGAGAATGAATGGAACGAGAAAACTGTAAAAGCAAAGATGGAAAAAAGCAGAAAAAAAAGATAAGAGTTTAGAGAGAGAGAGAATGTGAGGTGTGTGAGAGAGAAAGCAAGTGGTCAGTAATAATCAGCGTCAGCCGGCATTTCATTTTGCACAATTTAGTGCTGTAAAAAATGCACTAAATACTGAATGTAAAATGACGACTTTACCCTTGTAAACATTTCAGTCCCCAACTGTCGGAATATCCGCTTGATATGGAATAAAAAACCGTTAAGTCGAATATTTTAATATTACTTTTGTGCATAAAAATGATATTGCAATTATATATTTTTTCTGTCACAATCTTAATTGGTGGGTTACTCTGTTTTCAAATTAAAAAAAAAAAATTAATAAAGTATTGAGAATAAAAAGAGTTGTTTATTAGTATTTTATGTGATAAAATAATAAATAGTTGGGGTAGAAATAGTTGTTTATTTAGTATTTTATGTGATAAAATGATAAAGTGAAGATTTCCATTTAAGGAAGTTTGCAGTTAAGATTGGGACGCCCAAAATAGAAATAATGCAGTTAAGATTAGGGCGGATGTAGTATAAAAATTATCATTTTTTTAAATATTAAATTTTTTTATACATAACAGTGATAATTTTTACAAATAACAGTGATAAAGTTCTTTTATAGACCTAGTTCACAAAAATATTACTCCCTGATTTAACATCTCCGACAATTTGACGTCATTTCTAATCACATGACTTTTTATTTTTTAAAATTTAATTCTGGATGCGTTGAATTTAGTAAAAAAAAAAATTAAAAAATCAATTTTATGTCGAAATAAACATATGAGAATATTTTTAAATTGATTTTTTTTATTTTTTTATTTAAAATTTGGGAACTTACCCTCAAAATGGGCTCTACTTCTTCACTATCAGATATTTAAAATATCCTGTCTTGGAATCGCGAAGAATTTTAAACAATTCGTCGATAAATTAAAAATGTCAAAAAAATATAACTAAAATCGACACCATCAAAAATAAAATTTAAAAAGTAAGAATTACAAAAGATTAGACATGATTTGTCTTTTGAATTTTTTCCTTTAAAAGGGTAGGATGGTCATTTGGAATTAGATTACGAAAAAGTCCCTCGCGAATTCATCATCATAGGGGGGGATTCTTGATTCTTCACCCCTTTTTTAATCAAAGACTTATTTAATTAAATAAATATAGCGGATTATGTAACCCTAATTAATCGGATTTCCTAATAATGCTCCTTGCATTAATTACATTAATCAATTAATAATTGCATATATCCCAGTTTTCTTGTTATGGTAAAGTCTTCGTAATTTAGGCTTGATGTTAATTAGAATTTAATGTGAGGTGATATTATCATAAATCGATAATCATACCACAAACATATACAAAATACTTAATTTACATATAAAATTGCATATTTGTTTGACATATATAAATCATAAACAAATTAATTAAACGTGTACGCACGTATGGGTACAATCGAATTTGATTAATTGCATGATTAGCGCGCATCATAATTTAATTTGATATTGCTTTTTATAAGTACCACATATACTATTAGGAATATTATATTATAGCATATTTTATTAATCTAACTAGAATTTAAATGAAAATAATAAATCAAATTTATACATGAACTCTATCAATGTTACGTACAGAAATTATTATGGTTATGCATAAAAAATTTAACAGCTTTAAAGTATATAATATTTTTTATATATC
This sequence comes from Stenogyne calaminthoides, assembly GCA_037126765.1. NCBI lineage: Eukaryota > Viridiplantae > Streptophyta > Magnoliopsida > Lamiales > Lamiaceae > Stenogyne > Stenogyne calaminthoides. The sequence goes on from JBBCBC010000005.1 coordinate 48,553,442, forward strand.
GATTTTTTTTTTTACATAACAGTGACAATTTTTTTATATAATAATAATACTAAAATTCGAATTCACGGTGAATTCAGGTTCATATATTTTTTTATTGATTGAAATTGGGTTCATTGGTTGGTAAACTATAAAACGGTGTAATCGAATCCCAAATTATTAAAACGTGTGGGATAACTAAAAAGCTGTCATCTTTATATATGAAAAAACTTTAATTTATAACTAATTTTTATAATTGGTGAAGGTAAGATAAAATTGAGTGATTCATGTTCACTCTGCCCAAGTGATTCATGGTTCACTCGGCCCGAATAGATCATAATTTAAGGTTCATTATTTAGTATTTAGAGTGTAGATGGTTAATTTAGGACAATTTTATAGATTTTCATACATGAAAATTTTCACACCAGACCTGCTCTAATTAATTAATGTTATTATCTCAATATTAAAGCCATAATATGGTGGCTAATTAGGTGATTACGTTGAGACATGGGTGCAACTTCTACAATAAATTCAAAGGTTTCCTTTTATAGATTTTAATGATCACTTGCTAATGTTAATGATTATTTTTCTTAAGTCCGAAAATACGGTATTTAAAATTGCTTTGAATGTTTAAGCTCTTTATTTAATTTAACTTGAACAATTAAGAGAAAAATGCTATAAAAGGATGTACTTGTTAATGTGTGTATAAATTTTGAGCTGCCTTGCATCTTTTACTTAAATAGCATCAAATTTAATGCGAAATTAGTTCAAAATCTATTATATTTGGACGGAAAATCATAAAAATCCTTTTAAAATTTAATTGATCCTTAAAATGGTATGTCTATCAAATCTAATTATTTCATTTAATAATACATTTCATATAAGATTAATTGAAAGTTTAATTTAATTAGCCTACACATACTTAACCACAACTCATGAATGATGAATCGTCTTCCAATTTATAGGACAATTAATTCAATTACGAGACATAACTACTTTTCTAAATTAGAAACTGTTCGATTCCCATGTTCCATTTTTCGTATACCAATGTTTCAATCTTCTGAATTTTTAACACATGGACCCAGAGTATGGTGGTCCGTTGAATATTTTTTATTATTCCATGTGTCACCCATCCATATTATGGAATACAAAGTGGTTCACCAGTTATGAAATAGGTGATCTCATTCTCCAATTAGAAATGTAAACAAATTTTCCATGATGAATATTCAAGTATTCTATTCAGGATCTGACAGTTGTTTTCCTAATCACAACAATTGAAGAGACTTAGAGATCTTTATATGTAGCAATTTGCGTAAGTATAAGATTAGCTGATTAGGAAGATGAATAATCTTTTGGAAGATTAAGGTAGTGTTTTCAATCTATAGTGGAACACAAGAGAAGCACATCTTTTTTGAAAATGTTGGGTCTTACTAACTTTATAAAAGAAATATTTCTCACTATTTCAATCTAGTTTGCAAACAAGCGTTAAGTTGTATGGGCTTAAAGACGAGGATAACTTCAGAAGTTTCAATGTACTTTAAAATTTAGTGAGTGTTTGCAAACACAAGTTATAACTTTAAAGAACTTATTTTTTAAATAAAAGTACTTTTAGAATGTTTTTAAACTCAACAAACAACTTAAATTAAGCATTTAAAAGTGATTTCTTCAAAGCTGCATGGTACCAGCTTCTAACTGCTTAATTCTGATTTTGTTTACTTTATTAAAATTATTACAACTTTGTCTTCATCTATTCTAATAATTTTTCAGAAAACGTGTGAAATACATGAGGGCATTTTTGTAAAGTTACAGAAAAAGTGTTTTATTTGCAAATACTCTATTTTAAGCAAAATTGATTAAAACTACTTTATTTTAAAACACTACTCATTTTTAATTGTACTATAAAAATCAATTTTAAGCACTTTGAGAGAAGCACTATTGTTTGCAAACACACCCTAAAGGTCAATACAAGCTACTTAGACGACAAAGTGGAGTAACGCTGCAAAGTTGAAAGACAAAGTCTAGTATGAAAATTTTCATATATGAAAAAACTTTAATTTGCAACTAAATTTTGTAATTGGTGAAGGTAAGACAAAATTGAGTGGTTCATGGTTCACTCGGCCCAAGTGATTCATGGTTCACCCGGACAATAAATAATTTAGGGTTCATTATTTGATTGTAGGGTGTAGATGGTTGATTTAGGACAATTTTATAGATTTTCATACATGAAAATTTTCACACTAGGCATACTCAAGTTGAAAACATGCAGAGGTTGAACTCAAGTTAACTGAATAGATATGGATCTCTATATTTTTAAAATTTTAAAAGAGTATCCGAGTATGTAAACGAGCCGAGTATTTAGTAAAATTAATACTCGAACTCGAGGCCTTAACTAGTAATTTTTAAGCTGAGCTGACAAAGAAACTCGATAGATTGGAGCTTAGCTCGAGCCATGATTATTTTTTAAAATTAAATATAATTTTTTTAAAAATTAAATATTATGTATATTTAGTAAAATTAATGAGCATAGATTTTTTAGTTATTCGAATTAAGCTCTCGAAGCTATTTATGAACTCGACTCAACCTCGATTATGCTTTAACTCGATTTCGATCTTTTTTTTTAGTTTAACAAACACGAGTAACCCGCAAGCCAATTTGACTCACTTATACACCTAACTGAGACTTAGATTGTTTGAAAACTTAGTTAGTAAGTTGAGACGATCTTAGTCGAAAACTTATTTTACAAGAGGTTTTTGAACTCGCTAAACTTCCAATAAGTTGAATCCTTTATGAGGAGAAAAGACCAAGTGTCTCGTGGCACTATAAATCAAAATTTCGTGATAATTTTTTTTGGAAGAGAGGATGTAGATGTTTGAATTTCAAATCACTATAAAAATACATGTGTGCTTTTATTGCTTCATATACTACACTATCTAACATCATTTATCAAAGTATAACATACAATCAGTTTAATCAGCTGACACCAAGTTAGCTGACTCTCTCCTCACTAACTTGATTTATTTGAGGATGACTTGCCTACGTCATAGGCCGGTTGAGTAGTACAATTTTATTGGAAGGTTATTCATCCCTCACATTTGTTGGGTTTATAGAAGACCAACGATGACTTACAATATGAGATAAATAATAAAAAATAGAAAAGAAAATACAGAAAATAAAGAATTACTTTACAATAAATGAAGTGTTATTTTTCAATAAAATAAGTATTAATTTTCAGCAATCAAATCTTTGCACGCACGAATTAATTATGGAAAAATCTGCACGAACAACTTCTGGAAGTCTTCGATCCATGCACGTACCAAACAACAACAGCACGAGCAAATAGAAAATAAACAAATATTAGAAAAACTCACCAAAGTCGAGTCAAGGTGGAACATTTTCCCGCAAAACGAAATACGCCTCGGTAGTGCTCTCGATTTGACGTATCGTTTCCAAAGGTAAAACGACTTTCGTCTTTACACGTTCAGCACCGCAACGTGTAAAGCTCCGGTGAACTGAATTGGCGCAAGGAGAAGGCTGCACTCTAAAATGATGCAGAAAAATTGGCTCAAATTTCAGAAAATTTTCAGTGTGTAAAAAACCAAGCATGTTGGTCCTATTTATAGGAGCATGTCTACTCAATGGAGAGCCTCCTGAATTTAATTTCCAGGAGTTACAGAATTGAATTTCAGGATTTATGGAATTATTGGCCAGATAATAACCGAACCTGGACATACAGACGTCCAGGTTCGTCGGCCGGACGGGCAGGTGGCACGCGTGTGGGCTATTGAACCAGTCATTAGCCACTATAATTGAATTCTACTAACAAACTCTTACTTATAAGGAGTTGTTGCATGCTAATTAATCAATATGGGATGAATTAATTCTCAACCATTTCTCCTACATTTTCCAACATTATTTAATTCAACAAAAGTGTGTTGACGTTTCAACTTTGTGATTTAATTTATCACTTACCGAAATTAGATTTTGAGATTATAAATGCATTACAATCATCTACTCCGAAAGTAGATCGACACTACGACGTTTAATTTCCCAGAAATTAAACTTTAAGCCCTTTATTTAATTTAATTAAAGACGAGTGTCTCACACCCTCTTAATTACAATTAAATAATATTTAACCAATTTTTCCAATAACCTTTACACTTTTTTACTCTCACTTAAATTAAAAATTAATATATTGTATTAACGAATATTCTCGAATAATCAAATACAATGATACTTATATTTAAATACTTTTCAAATAAAATAAATAAAATTTATATTTGAATTTGAATATTTCGAATATGAATCATAATATTCAAATATAAAAAGTATCGAACTAAATCAAAATTGTTTGATTCTTTAATATCCCTACTTTTATCTCGACTAAAAGGAATACCTACTTGGGACCACAAACCTGCACCGTGTCACACACAATTAATACTCCATCAAGCGCAGAAAGTGTGAGCCCAAACCGTGAGCTCACTTGTAGCTGAATATTTACCTAGGGCATTTTGTTAACCAATCAAAAGATAGGATCTAGAATATTTGATTCCCATTATAAGAATACTATTATTGTTTTCCTAAAAGGTTTGAAAAAAATTATACAGAATAGTTCTCTCCCAAAAGGCTTTCTACTGTTTCATTTATTCATGGCTTTCTTTATCATTTTGTTAATTTCTTCATATGGTATCAGAGCATCAGGTTTCTAACCCGGTGTCTTTGTGTCATTCCCCCTTTTATATTTCATCATGACAACAATTTTTGGATCGAGTTATGGGACGGAGGTCAATTCATCCCCTACAAAGAATCCACATTCATTCTTCACCCCGCTTATCTCGGTAAAACTCAATGAGAACAACTATTTGATCTGGAAGCAAGGTCTTAGCAGAGGTGAAAGTATACGCGGGTATTGATGGTTTTCGACTGGAGAGAGGCCTTGCCCGAGAAACTCGATAATGAAGGTAATCCAAATTCTAAATATCTTCATTGGGTTATGCAAGATCAGTTGTTGGTTTCTTGGTTACTTTCTTCACTTTCTGAGAGTTTATTGACTGATATTGTTGGTTTGGAAACCTCTAAAGATGTTTGGAATTCGCTTGCAATTGGTTTTGCTAGTCAATCTAGGGCCAAAATTATGCAATATAAACAACAATTGCAAGGAAGGGCACCATGTGTATGAGAGAATGCCTCAGTAAGATTAAAGGGTGTTGTGACATATTGAATGCATCAGGGCATAGGATTACAAATGATGATCACATATTATATATCTTGTCCGCCTCCGTCCGTAGTATAACCTCGCTTATGGTATCGCTTACATCTAGGCCCCGATTCTTTTGCTATAAATTTAGGTTAGCTCTCTTTTACTAAGCTTTGAAGCTCGATTGGAGAATGCTTCATCTATGAATTTCAGTACAGGGGGCTCTGCACCTAGCGTTAATCTTGCTCAACATGATAATGGTGGAAGAGATTCCAACAATCAGTCTTATATGGGTAGGGGACCAGGTCAACATGGATCAGTCAACAAAGGAGATAGAAGTCCCTTCAGAGGTGGCTTTCAGAAAAATAGAGTGAGATCTAACAGATCAAATGGCCCTAGATGTCAGATTTGTTTTAGAACAAATCACACAGCTGAAAAATGCTACTATAGAGCTGATCTTGAATATGTTCCTCCACAACATTTACAGCCAAACAATCCACAACAGAATTTTAATAGGAATTTTCAGGCTTCTGTGAATGTTGCAAATTTTAGTGGGCCTGACTCTTACTCTGAGACTTCATGGTATCCTGATTCAGGGGTTAGCAACCATGTGACATTCGATCTCAAGAATCTGAGCTCTACATCAGAATATCAAGGATCCGAAAGGGTTCATATGGGGAATGGTACAGGTTTGCACATTTTACATAATGGTTCTTCTCATTTAACTGATCCTAATGTTCCTAATGCTCATACTTTCTTGCTCAAAAATCTCTTACATGTCCCTTTCATCAAGAAAAATCTTCTTAGTGTCTCACAATTTGCACAAGATAATCAAGTTTATTTTGAATTTCACCCTCAGCATTGCTTTGTGAAGGATCAAGTTACTCACAAGGTTCTTCTTCAAGGCATGCTTGATCAAGGCCTATACAAATTCTCTCTTGCTTACACCAAGATTCCACCATCTCATCATCACTTCAGTCCATCCCATCTTTCTTCTCCTCCATTGGCAAATTCTGCAGAAACAAAGAAGTGCACCTCCCTAAGAATTTGGCACAGTAAACTAGGGCATGCTGCTATTCCTATCACTAAGAAGGCACTTATCAATAGCCAAATTAGCTTTGTAGATGATGTTTCACACTCTATATGTTCAAACATGTCAGGGCAAAGAGCCACAAGCTTCATTTTCTTAGATCAGAAACTACTATTACCACTCATTTTCCTCTTGTTCACACTGATCTTTGGGGTCCTGCACCTGTTAAATCCTTTAATGGATATTCCTATTATGTGAGTTTCATTGATTCAGCTACCAAGCATGTCTGGTTTTATTTACTTAAATACAAATCTGATGTCATTGATGCTTATGTACATTTCAAACAGCTTGTTCAAACCCAGTATAATGCAACCATTAAAATTCTTCAAAGTGATGGTGGAACTGAATACAAACCTTTCATTCCCATCCTTAATCAATCTGGTACCCTTCATAGAATTTCATGCCCTTACACACCAGAACAAAATGGGACTGCAGAGAGGAAACATAGACATATTGTTGAGGTTGCTCTTGCTCTTTTAGCTCAATCCAAGGTTCCATTTAAACACTGGGATGATGCTTTTGTCTCAAGCGTTTTCATTATAAATAGAACTCCCATGAAATATCTTGGCTACAAATCACCTTTTGAGTTACTTCATCATACACCAACAGATTATACATTTCTTAAGAGCTTTGGTTGTCTCTGTTACCCCCATCTCAGATCATATACCAAACACAAGCTCCACCCTAGATCAGAAAAATGCACTTTCCTTGGATATAGCTTGCAGTGTTGGGATTATACTGAAAAGTATGTTTTTTACTTTGTATAATCGAAACTGAATTTCCAGACTTATTTACTGAAATAAATTGTTTATCACTAATGCTTTAAATATGATTGAATGTTACATATATTTACTGCATAACTGTTCAATAATTCATATGTGTTACATTGTAGTTAATTTAGTGATACCAGATCACAGAAGATTAAATTAACAGTCCCTTGTAACTAAAAGTACGACATTCACGACCTAGATGGAAATGAACAACCCATCACGAAAGGTTGAGGTGTAAGGCTCAGATTGGTTTGTCTTGACCAAGAGATTACACTAGTGCATGACTGATGCGCTGAATAGGACCTACAGGAGGATAAATTCTTCAGAACTGAACAAGGAAGAATTAGACCTCAGTGGTTCGTTGTTTCTTAACCTTCGTCCCTTAAATAGGATCACGTGGGATTGGTAACTATTGCTTTGACTTATCATGGGTAGCGAATCAAAGAGATTCAATACTTTTTATCTTGGGCAATATTATTGGTCACATGTGATTGCTAAGATTTAATACGAAGAATCGTGTGCAAGTACGCTTGCTTGATTTGCCCCCTTGGGAGGTTCATAAGCTTTATCATACCAAATCTTGCAAGTGGAATTAGTTTCCGGTATGGATAATAATGTTGAACCGTTCCTCGACCAAGGACAAAAGATATTAATTAACGGAAAGCTTATTTCAAATTGGCTTGAATTAATTAATGGGCTAGATAATCTTAAACACGGGAAATAATGACCGGGAGCCATATTGACTGTAATATGGGTTAAGATGGATAGTGCAATATTAATTATGTAGTGAGATTAATTAATATTTATGAGCTTGAATTATATTGTGGCTCAATATTAGATATTCAAGATCCATTAGAAGATCCAATCTTAATTCTCCTAAAGGCCCCCTGAGTAGCCCAACAAATAGTCCAATAACTGAAAAAGGTGATTAAAATAAAATAAATATTGTTGCTTATTTTTCCTCCATATTTTCGAAATTTATGGATAAAAGAGGGAGAAAGATTTTCTTTGAATTTTGTTATGGAATGAAGATATGTATTCTTGGAATACAAGATTATCTCATTAAATTCAAGAAATCTCCCACTTGGTTATCTATATAGAAAATTTCAAAATTTTGAAAATATAGTGGGCAAGAAAGATTTTCTTGATTTTCTTGAAAAGATATTATGGAAGATATGTATTTCTTGAAATACAAGAATATCTCATAAATTCAAGAAGATCCAAATCTTGGATTATTGCACACATTAATTTTCGAAAATACCATATTGTTGAGGAGGTGGGATTTTTGTGGAATATTTTAATTATGGGAAAAAAAATATAAGAGATATATTCAAGATTTCTTGGTGACCAAGAAAAGTCTTTTCCCACATTGATTTTCTACAAGAATTTTCGACCACTCCTCTCCTATAAATAGGGGATGATTAGTTCATTCCCAAGTACAATTCCATGTGCTGGAAAAATTAGCAAATCCACAAAGGTGGTGCAACAAAGTTTATTTTTTCCCTTTTTTAATTGTTCGACAAGTGTCCTTCCACCGGATAGTTGAGCAAGGGCTAAGAGAATACTTGGGAAGTCCTTTTGGTTAGTCCGTCCAACCGAATTCACCGCCATCCCGAGAGGTAATGCTTCACGAAACCCGTAGATTCCGCGATCGTGGTTTTACGTGGCTTTTTATATGCATGATATGTTGTTGCAATTATTATTTGAATTAATATAGGATTAATTCATGCTAGTAATAATTAAAAAAATAAATTTGTATTTAAATATTCACCCCGAATAGATCTGTGCAACTTATTTTCCCAACATGCAGTACAAAGGTTACAAAGTTCTCCTCCCCTCAAACAAGATTATCATTACAAGACATGTTGTCTTTGATGAAAGCATCTTTCCTTTTGCATCTCAATCCACAGATACCTCTCATGCTTTTCCCTCTACCCCTACTCCTATTGCTCAATTGCTTATTCAAACCCCTGCCCCTATGCCTGCTCACTCAGCTGGTTCTTCTTCCCATTCTTCTCACTCTACCTCTAATGTCCAACCTTCTCACAGTGCATCTCCCATTCCTGTTTCTCAGGATCAGTTATTTGTTGAGTTACCTATTGTAGATAATGCAAACTTGTCTCATACTAATGAATCTCTTGAGGTTTCTTGTGACTCTGCAGATTCACAGATTGTTGTTTCTCACCATCCAATGGTTACCAGGTCAAAGGCTGGTGTGTTCAAACCAAAGGTGTTTACTGCTTCTCTTGATCCCAATGCAGAACCAACTTCTTATAAGCAAGCACTTCATATTCCTGCTTGGAAAGCTGCTATGGATGCTGAGTATTCAGCTTTCATGAGAAATAACACCTGGACTTTATGTTCTCTGCCTGAAGGAAAATCTGCTATAGGTTGCAAATGGGTGTTCAAACTCAACAAAAACTCGGATGGCTCTATTGCACGACACAAGGCTCGCCTTGTTGCTAAAGGGTACACTCAAATCCCTGGTTTTGATTACCAAGATACCTTTAGTCCGGTAATTAAGCTTGTTACAGTTCGGGTTGTTTTATATCTTGCTTTGGCTCACTCGTGGCCTTTACATCAACTTGATGTTGATAACGCTTTTCTCAATGGCGATCTTGACAATACCATTTATATGGTTCAACCTCCAGGTTTTGAGATCATGAATGGATCCGGTACCGTTTGTAAGCTTTGGAAATCTTTGTATGGACTTAAACAAGCCTCAAGGGCTTGGAATGCAAAGCTTGGCTCTGTTCTCAAACACCTTGGTTTTCAATTTTCCAGAGCTGATAATTCTCTCTATTTCCGAAACACAAATGGTTCAATCATTCTCATTTTGACATATGTAGATGATTTGATTGTTACTGGTTCTAATCCTACTCAGCTTCAGCAGGTTATTAAAGATCTGCATAGGCATTTCTATTTGAAGGATTTGGGATCTCTTCATAATTTTCTTGGTGTAGAGATATTGAGAACTTCAACAGGGATGTTTCTCAATCAACATAAATATTTTAGGGAGCTTTTACTTAAAGTTGGTATGGAGAATGCTAAGGGTTCTGCCACTCCAATGATCGGGGGTCCACACTTATCAAAGTTTGAGGGTCAACCCGTCTTTGATCCTCACCTTTACCGAAGTATTATGGGGGCACTTCAATACGCCACAATCACTAGTCCCGACATCACCTTTGCTGTTAACAAGGTGAGTCAATATATGCAAAATCCTCTCGAGCCCCACTGGAAAGCTGTCAAGAGAATTTTGAGATACATTGCAGGCACTCTTGATCATGGTTTACGTTATACAATCTCAAACAATTTGGACATTGTTGCGTTCGCAGATGCTGATTGGGCTTCCGATCACGACGACAGACGATCTACCACTGGGTATTGTATCTTTCTTGGTGGTAATCTAATCTCTTGGAGTTCTAAAAAATAACACACTCTCTCTCGTTCAAGTACTGAGGCAGAATATCGCAGCCTTGCCAATACTAGTTGTGAGATAATTTGGATCAAATCTCTGCTTCACAAGCTGCTCATTCCTGTTATGAAGCCTCCTACAATTTGGGTTGATAATCAAGGTGCCATATCCTTATATGCTAATCATGTTTATCATGCCCGTACCAAGCATTTGGAATTGGACTTGCATTTCGTTCGTGAAAGAGTTGCTAGAAAAGAATTCCAGGTCTTACATGTTCTGAGTATTGATCAAATCGCCGACAGTTTTACAAAAGCTTTATCAGGCCAATTCTTCACTCGCCTAAAGAACAAACTCAACGTGGTGAGCAGAAGCTCGTTCGAATTGAGGGGGGATAAAAGGAATACCTACTTGGGACCACAAACCTGCACCGTGTCACACACAATTAATACTCCATCAAGTGCAGAAAGTGTGAGCCCAAACCGTGAGCTCACTTGTAGCTGAATATTTACCTAGGGCATTTTGTTAACCAATCAAAAGATAGGATCTAGAATATTCGATTCCCATTATAAGAATACTGCTATTGTTTTCCTAAAAGGTTTGAAAAAAAATATACAGAATAGTTCTCTCCCAAAAGGCTTTCTACTGTTTCATTTATTCATGGCTTTCTTTAGCATTTTGTTAATTTCTTCATATGATCACATATAATTTAATTATATTAATTATATTGTTCATGTTTGAATTCTATCTACTCATGATCATCTCTAGTTTAATTAAAATTATATCACTATCATACAAATATTTTATATTTAGTCTATAATTATGGTTTAATTTGAAGCAAAGTAAACTCTTCAACAAAGTCAATAATAAAATCCCCACTCACCACATTGTTGTACCTTACTTTAGATGTTACACTAAAATTACAAAATAATTTCATCTTTTCTTCTTTCTATTTTTTTAAAAAATTACCTTGGAAAAGGTGGTGTATGATGAACTTTATAGTCATACTAAACCTAGGTGGAGCAAGTATGGGCCCACTCAATGGCCCATTAATATAGTGGGTTGAATTGTTAAGTCCCACCTATAATTGCAAATTTGGACAAGAGGCTCCAATAATCCAATATCACTAAATGTCATTATCAACCATAATTACCAATTTAAGAACTTATTATGTCTTAATCCAAGGCTTTTTCTAGGATTGGTAGTCACATTTCATCCACAAATTCCAAACTTAATTAGGTATTTAGAACTTAAATCTTTTTTGTTTGTGCATGACTTGATGACCATTTATCGGGCAATTTTATCCTAATTTTATTATCATTAGCATCACGAATCACTAATTACCAAAATAATATAAGAGAGTGTCATAGCTTTACTTGAATGTAGTGGCTTATCCATCCTTTTAACAATTCGATGTTTACCTAAATGAATGGATTGAAATGTAATGAAAAGAAAAATATATTTTTGTAGCGATGTTGGTTTAAATGTTTTATTACATCATATTATATCATTTATTACAAAATAATACGACCTCCGTTCAAATTATATAGTTTTTTTTTATTGTTCTAACTTTTAAATATATAAATTTGTTTTTCACAGAGAATATTGTTTTCTAATTTATTTATTAATATTATTTTATGCATTAATTGTGTTGTAAACGACAATCATATAAATTTCACTTGTCTAATTATATTTTTTTTAAAAAAACTCCCAACTTATATGCAAATTCCAATCTGTTTACATATGTATTTTTTTTAGCGCTGCTTATAATATAGTTGAGATGAAGGGAGTATCGGTTTTTATTTGAGATGAAACAAATATATTGATATTAATCAGTTCATATGAATTTTGTTTAAAAATAAATAACTAATTAATAGTCATGAATATACCAAACACATATATATATATCATTCTGCATGCACTTTACAATGTGTATGAAGAAAACAAATTCTAAATATTATTTTAATTTATATATGGGATTTGAAAGAAAATGACAAATATTACAACTCTTGATTGCAAGTTGTCAAGTGAATGGTTTGTCTATTTTCAATATTTAAAAAAAAATTAAAAATGTACGATTCTAAGAAAGATATTTAAAAAAAAAAAATTATTTATTTATTTATTTATAATTTATTATATATAACACCTAAAAAAATATATAAATCTAAAATTCGTAAAATAAAATGTATGCAATTCAAATTTTTATCTCACTCAAAACTTAACAATATTCAATAATTTAATCTAATTAAGTAACAAAACAACAATTCAAATACCATCAGCCCAATATATAAGTCATAATGATGAATTCAATCTAAAACAAGTATCATATTATTAATTTAAGTTACATTACATAATAAAGTTCAATTAAATAACACATCTAATGCTTAATAACATGACCATATTTAATCATCTAGCATGGATACGCCAGACGGATTCGTGTGCCAGTTAATTTATTTTATTTTATAATTTACCGATTCGCCAAATGGCTTCAGGATATGCAGATTCGAGAATGGCACCCCTTTTAGGGTGCGAGTGCAAATTTGATACTGCATTGTGATATTTTAAGAAGAATCTGTGCATCATAGCATCTACCTCATTGCTGTTATGCATATGATAGGGAGTAATTTGAAAAAGAATTCGTGCATCATAGCATCTACCTCATTGCTATTATGTATATGATAGGGAGTAATTTGAAATGATTGAGATGATTTAGATAACACTAAATATAATACTCCACTATATTTTTTTAAATTTACCACGCAATATATATGTTTAATCAGTCATGTACATATATAAAAATTGAACTAATTAATCAAGGAGGTCTAATCATGTAATTCATGTAGAACAAAAACAAAATTCTAGTCTAATATAGTTGTACATAAAGTCTAAATAACTGAATCCAACTGCTCATGGTACTATTTTCTCATTTTTTGGTTGATACTTGATATGCATCATAAAAATTCTAGTTTAATTTTGAGCGGCTTCATAAATTTTGGATTCCCCCAACTTGTCATTTGTCAATAAATGCTCCCAATTTAGAACACAAGCAATATAATATACAATTTCTTTTTTCACAAATTCTAAGGTGAAACTTGTTTATAATATTGAATTGATACTATTATACTTATAAATTGATATCACTATTTTTATAAATTAATATTAATAACATTTAATAAAATAATTTTAATTTATAAATATAATGATACAAGATAATAAATATAATATCAATTTATAAGTGCAATGCTATAAAATATAAAATTTATACCATCACACATTTAAAAATTCGAACTTTAGGAATTTAGATAGCCTTTCATTCATTTAAACTTTTTTCTGCAACAACATAACATTGATTTGATATATATATATATAGGAGTTACTCTTCTGTGCACCTCCATGCATCAATTCAAATTGGTACAATTGAATTCAATTTTAATTTGGATTAATTATGCACTCTAAACACTAGCCCCTAAAAAATGAACCTTAAATCATATATGAATCACCCGATCATGAACCATTTGGACCGAGTGAATCATAAACCACTCGGGCCGGGTTTCGGTCCGAGTAGAAAAAAAAACTGAAATTAAAGTTAAATGAAAACTGAAATTAAAAAAAAAAAACTAAAATTGAAAAAAAAAACTCTTAAAATTAAATTGCACAAAATTAATTTTGTGCAAATGGTGCACAAAAGAATTTGCCCCATATATATAGGTCACGATTCTTCTATTTTAAAAGCATAATATTTCCTTTGTCCAATAATATATTGCATTTTTTTAAAATTAATATGTCTCATAATATTTTGCATACTTAAAAAATAAACCGTGTACTTGTAATTTTTTCATATAAAAAGAAATAAAGAAAAGACAAAAAATCTTGATAGGCACTCTGCTTACGCCTTATGAACTCCTATATATAAAAATATCATTTACACATAAAAAACTTTTATTATTATGTATAAAAATCTATCACTATTATGAATAAAAACAATCACTGATTTATAAAATGTTAAAAGTTTTTGTACGTAATAATGATAGTTTTTACTTATAACAATTATAGAGTTCATGTGTGAACCTGATTCACACGAATGTTACTCTAAAGAAAAACACAAGTCAATTTTATTTTAAATAATAGAAAAAACAGTAGAGAGCCAAACTGTAAGAAGGCCCAGCTGTTCAATTTCACTTTCCACGTGGCATCTCCACATATGTTTTTGGCGTTTTCTAATATGTCTACCGACTTCAGCTTATTTATTTATTTTGGGCAAATTTTTTGTGTTAATTTATATGGAAATTATGGCCCATTCACATTCTTGTTTTGGTATGATTTTTTATAATCATGCCAATGGTAATGCCCAATTTTTTTTTTTCTAAAATCCAAATGGACGGATTTGAAAAGAGAAAGATTTTAAATCCATCCAACTTTGACCAGTTGTTAATAAGGAAGATGAAAATTTTTGATGAAACATAAACCGTCCAATAATATTTATTTATCATTTATAAACGAAATACACAATTATTTTTAATTAATATTAATAATATTTAATAAAATAAAAATTCCATTGCACCAATTTAGATGTAGCAAGAATAATTTGCCATTTTTTTTTAAATCAGAAACTTTTAACCTTTTAAATTTCATTAATTTTATTCCAAATTTGCTCCGAAGAGAGCTAAAACCCTAACTGCGTTCCTATATAAAACTCTCTCGTCTCTCATGGATGTAATTAGGCGGCGCCACCACAGCCGTCGCCGTGACAATGTCACTTGGCGGCGTCTGGAGGCCCTTAATTCGTTCTGCGGAAACTTCCGATACGAGCTCTAATCCGAGAAAAATGTCTTCAATTACTGGTAGTTATGCAATTTTGTACTAATTCTTTGACAATTTTATCAAACTTCTGGAGAATTCGGTGCAGTATAGATGTTTCTAATAGAGTTGATTATGGGTATCTGGAGTGATTTGGTTTAAAAGATGATAACTTGTTTTTTCGATTTCTGTGTTTTTATTCTGGTTTTTAGTTTTTTTTTTTTTTTAAATGAAGATTCTCTTGATTGGAATATTACTTTGAAATTATGTTTAATGGAAATCAAGTTCAGAAATTAGGAGTTTGTTCAGTTGGTATGATCATAGTTTCATTATCTGATTATGTTGCTAATGTGAAGCCGTGTGTTGTTGATGTTTCTTTGTGAACACTTATGTGAGACGGTCTGACTGTGAAACGGAACATAATTTGGGCATTGGGAGGGGAGGACGTTAATTTGTGTTAGTTTGTACTCCGTCCCATGTATGAGTTTTTGTCTTCTTTTTGTGATGTGCCAAAAATGTCATACACATTATTAGTTAGTATGTTTTCTGTTGTCTAGAATTGGTGAAAGATGTGTATTGAATCTGAATAATAACAAATGAGATTCGTTTTACTTGTTTGAAATTTCATTCATTTTGACATATGGAAATGATGGCATTAAGTAAAAGGTCTGAGCATGATGATATGTTGGTAGCCATGGGATAGTGATTCGAAAGAAAGTAGTAATCGAACGAAGAGGGCCCCTGTCTTTGTTCGAGTTTTACACAAGACATTCGCAACCTCTTCGATAAAAACATTTTACCATGCTTAAGCTTGGTGATGGGCTGCAAGAAAAGGCATTGATTGCATCCTAGTATTGGATGACAATTCAGACTTCAGCCCTACAACTTTCGTGCTCCTATCCCGTGATTCAGTTCACTCGAGCTACCCACTTGATTCTTGCATTGATCACATTCTCTAGCTGATCCATTCAAATGTGTATTTGCACAAGAGTTGCTTCGTCTGCATTTTTGTGTGTATACTGCCTTGGTTTATGATTTCTGTCTTTGATATTTCGGTTATGAGAGGTTAAGTTTTTTGATGGTTTGATTATTGAACGAATGATGTGTATCTTATAGCCCGGGGACACTTCAGAACTCGTTAACACGAGTCATGTTGTATAATAGATTGGTCCGTCCCTCTGGTATTACGTGTATCAAATGCACGAAAGATTAATCAATGGCAATGTGGCTTCGTTGAATTCTTTGTTAACCATGGTGATCAGTACTGGGCCACTGGCAATTGTTAAGATTTGTGATTTTTTGGGATTTAGAAAAACAATTCTTGTATCAGTCAATTCTGCAAAGCTTTGATAGAATAGCAGTTTATGTATCTGTCAGTTTCGTTTTGATGTTTATTGTGTTAGTTTTATCTTGGTTTTTTGCTTAAAGTATTTTTTTTTCTCAGAAATTTTAATTTTCGTTTACTTAATTGTTTTCCTACCTTCCCCATGTTCTTATGAGTCATCTCCAGCTCCAAACACTTCACTAAAATATATGATTTTGAATACATCTTACCAAACAATTAAATTCGGGGGAATGAGTCTTATGTGCATCGTGAATTTCAGAGTGTATTTTAAATATATACAATTTACTGTATTAAAACACACAATTTGTTATATTGAAACGTTCAACAGGTATTCGTAAAGCAAGTTACACGTTTTAATGTATTAAATTATATATTTTAATATAATAAATTGTATATTCCTAAAATATACTATAAAGTGTACTATACACGTTCATCATATTTGGTGGGTTTGTCGTGTACAAAAAAATTAATATTTTTTTTGTCAAAGTTAATGAATTAATACATAAAAAATGAAAATCAAATTTGTCAAAGTTAATGAATTAATACATAAATTTTTTTTAATTAGCTGAATTACTTTATTTTAGTTTGTTATTGAGTGCACACCATGACACATAGGTATGCATGAATTGTTGTATTTTCATTTTTTTTACAAGAAAATAAGAAAATATGTGTTCTTTATTCGAAATAGTTCCATCAATTTAGATAGCCCTTAAATCCAAACCCAAAGTTTTAATTTCTGACAAAAGTATTATATGCATTATCTACATTGTGTATTCAAAATTACATTTGAATTACGGTGTACCTAATGCACAACAACTCTACTTTTTTTAGGGATTTTACGGTTCTATCGATAACAAAATGAGAAGATGTTCTTGTGTTGGTGGTGGTGGTGTCGTTAAGGTGTTGTTATGATTCCGATCGATAGCGAGACGAAAAGATGTGACATGTGCCCGGTGGTAGAAAAAAAATAAAAATGTAATAGATTTGTCTTTAAAAAATATATATTTATTTTCATAAACTAATGAACACGTACTAATGTATAGATACGCAAGTAAATGGTAGATTCTGAATGAATTGATTTTTTTTTTATTTAAATCAAATACATCTTTCAATTCATTGTATAAAACACATAAGCTATTTTTCACTAACCTGGAAAATTGGTCAAAATTGTGATTATTAAACTAAAAACTTTAAATATTGACAAAAATATTACAAACCTTAAAATTTGTAAAGCCAATTCGTAATTATTAATTTTGTAAAAAAAAATAAAAATAAAATTGGATGGGCTCAGGTGATCCAAAAATATTGGGCTTACAAAGCCCAAACCTCCTTAATTTAAACCATCCGACCCGTATATATTTGAAAAAGTGAACTAGTGAATACAAATGATACAAGGCATATTTGTGCATAAAAGGTCTCATGATAAAATGAAAAATAATTAAAAATATAACATTACGATATTTTAAAAGATATAAATGTTTATTTTTTTGGAAGTGTGGTTTATAAAAATATCATTAAATAATTAATAATAATAAAGTGTTAATTTTAAAATGCGTAAATTTATTTTTCATGTCATTAATCAATAATTTTTTTAAGGGGACGTAGCTTAGTTTGACCCTAAATTTTTTCGAACTTCATTTGAGTTAGAGACTGGCTTTGATTCCCAAGAATCGAATTTGGAGTTATGGGAGTTATAAAGGTGGATTGATTTTTAGTGGAGATTTGAAACTTGATGTACTAACTACTAACAACTAACATCTAACTTTGTCCGATAAAAAAAAAATCGATAATTTTTTTAAAGCTCTAAATTGACAGTCTTAAAATCTTTCTGCCCTGAATCAATAAAACTATGATAATTTATCAAATTCGTCTAATGTTTTTCATGAAATCACAAAATTACCATTATAAAAGTATGACTAAGTTTCATGTGCATCAAGGCACCGTGTATTTTATAATTTATTTAAAAAAATAAAACTTGTTGAACAAAAATATACTACAATTTTTGTTCGAAAAATAAGTTGCATATTTTTAATATAAAAAGTTGTATTGTTTCGTTATAACAAGTATTTTGAAACAAGATTGCTAACCCGCGTAGGTCTTAAAAGAGGGTAGAGCTGTAACCCTAACGAATCTCTCTATTTGAAAGTTGAAACTTTCGTCTAATTTGCAATTTGATTTAGCGGCGATACCATTGTTTTTACGCCTCTGGCCGCCGTGGAGCTGCCTTGCGTCAGCATCTCACGGCCGTTGTTTCTGTACTTTCACTGTTGATTTCCATTAATATTTTTGCTTAGAAACAACGGCGAATGTGATATGTTTTGGGTAAATATTTCTTATAGCTTGCAGTAGTTAGATTATGTGTTTCTCGAGGATCTGGATTAAAGTATGATAATTGTTTGTTTTGTGCATTTTCTTTTCACATTGGTTTTTTGCTTTTTGTTTGATCTTTGTTTCTGTATTGAAGACTCTCTTGTTTGGAATTTAATTGCTGAATTATATTGTGCTTTTTTTAAGAAATTAGGAGCTCTGATGAATTTTAGTTGCATTATCTGAACTATATATGGGATTGTAGTCTCTTTTCTCCTTCATCGTTGTGTTTTTGCTGTGAGTTATATATATTCTGAAAGATCTGTGTTGAACTACTTTATTCTGATAATTTGTATAGATAATTTTTTTGACTTCATACAAAATGGAAATGATGGCATTAAGTAAAAGGTCTGAGCATGATGCTGTGTTGGTAGCCATGGGGTAGAAGTTTCGAAAGAAAGTATAAATTGGGAAGAGGGCCCTTGTCCTTGTTCGAGTTTTACATTGCGACGTTCGCAACCTCTTCGATAACAAACTTCCATTGCTTTAAGCTTGGTGATGGGCTGTACAAAAAGGCGAGGGTTGCTATCCTAGTATTGGGTTGCAATTTAGACTTCAGCCCAATAACTTTCATGCTCCTATCCCATGGTTCGTTCTTGTTCGGCTATCAACACGGTTTCTGCGTTGATCACATTCTCTTGCTGATCCGTTTAATGTATATTGTTGCCACTTTGTGCTTTTTGAGAAAGAATTATTTCATCCGCATTGCATTTTTTCTTTGTTATGCTGCTTCTTTCTATGAGTTTTTTTTTTTTGGCAATTTCTAATGTGGGAGCTTTTAATTGTCGTTCGTTGGAATTTATTGATCGTACAATCATGCCTCCTTATGTGTTTCTTGTCGTATAATGTGAAATCACCCTATCTTATGTTATGATTCTCTATGTATCATTTATTGTTAATGTTGAATGAAGGCTTGTTATCAACTTCTACTTATAAGTGCTTTTTTTTGAAGTAGGTGTGACTCATCTCCTTTTTAAAAAAAGTGCTTCTTCTGTTCTAGTAGTAAATGAAAACACCACCAAAGTCTGTCATGAATGAAGAAGCTGCTCTGTTTTATATCTTTCAAATAAGTTGTGTTTTGCTTTATGTTTTTATCAGTTCTCTTATTACGTTTTCTTGTATGCACGCGGTGTTTGAGGGTTGGTTAGTTAGGCAGCAGCTGTTTTGTTTCTTAGCCATATAAATACCGTCATGTTATTGGCTTGAACATTATCAGATTATCAATACATTTATCTATATTGTCTGTGGAGATTTACTGTGAAATGGTTGAATGTCAGTAGTTCTTCATTGAATTGCTTTGCTTACAGGTTTTGTTAATGTCCGGATATAATTTCCATGAGATTCGGATATTGACGCTTCAACTGGTTGAATCAACGATGTGTTTCTCATTGAGAGAAACTCCCAAGCTTCATGAAATATTTGTTGATTCAGAAATGACGAGTAAGAATGGCAGTTTTGAAGGTAATCTTCATTGAACATCCAATTAGTATTGTTCTATTTTGTTAGAATTTTGATTTTCATATGTAATTATGTCACCAGCAAGAATCACAGCTTCAGATGGATAGTTCTTGAGAAGTTTTTCAATTTCACAATGTTTGTGTATATATGGTAATACCTTTGAGCTTCTAGTTTGGCCAATGCCTGAAAATACATATGGACTTGGTTACATAAAATTGATGTACCTCGTCATAACTTGTAAATGATGTTTTAGTGCACTGTGCACTCACAGTGCATTTTAAAAACATGCAACTTGTTATATCGAAAGATGCAACTTCTTTACATTGAATACACAATGTTGAATACACCTGGATGATTTTTATTTTTATTAATCATGCAAATATATATAGGTATTTGTGATTTTTTGTTTTTTTTTACAATGTTGTCATAACTAATTCAGGAGTAATACTTTTGTAAACCTATGGTGCAATTGCGTATAACTAAAACTTTTCAGTGATAACAACTAATACTAACAAACCAATAGAAGTTTTTGCATACAATTTTTTGTCATGTTTTTATCCCTTGTTGCAACTTTTAAGTGTTGGATCGTCACCTGGTGAAGTTGGTGACCAAAGGATATTCCCTAAATACGTAGATTGAGAAAATCCGTTTCATTTGGAATTTCATTTTTTCATTTGGAGAATATTCGTTTCGTGTCTTTTTAAATGTCTGTATATTAGTTTCATTCGAAGCAATATTCAATTCATCTTTGTTAGAAAAAATGGTTTTATCTCTATTTATATGTTAAGTATCTTATATTCTGATTCAACTGGAGAATACACATTTCATCTCTTTTTGAAAATTAATGTAAATAAAAATAAATTTCCAAAGAGTAGTTATACTATGAAACTATTCAGCGTGAAACTGGTTCCTCTTTTATATGTATGATTTTTCAGTTATCACGATTAATACTCTTTTATAATATAAGTCGCACTCTTCAATTATTACTACTAATACCCTCTACTGTAATATAAATCACACTATTCAGTGTTATGTATAATACTCTTTATAGTAAAAAATCACACCCTTCAATTATCAAAATTAACATCCTTCAGTAATATAAGTCACACTTCTTAATCAAATTAATAGATTATTGTGTGAGACTTGTTGTTCATGTACTTTGTCATTGGAAAATATTGTGAGGTTCAAATGAGAGATGAAATATGATTTTGAAATAAACGATTTCATTCGTTCTGGTTGTACTCAACATTTATGTACAATGATGTTAGTGGATCAATGTGCACGTGATAAGTGCCAAAGCTGTCTTAAACAGATATTACATGTACTGTAAAATAGAAGATTTAGTCCATTAAAATAATGTTTTTTTATTAAATCTTCCACGATATAGTCAAATTTTAAATTGGAAACTTGTGGATGATATAGATTGTTTGTCTTTTGGCCCCTGTACTGTTAGGTTGAAATAGTTAGCAAAATTATGGAATTATTTATCAAATCTAGAACATACATAACATGCTTTTATTTATTTATACTAATTATTTGAAGGATATATTAGTAATTGCAAAATATAGGGTGAACATGAATTAAAAATTACTTATTTGCAGCTAGTGTATCCCAAATTTCTTTTGCAGTATTACAGTGAGAGATCATTCTCATCACACCATCATCAATTGTACTGTATAGTGTGTCCTTAGCAATATAATCTAGATTGACTAACTTCCTCTCCTCAAGAGTCAGTTGGTCATCAGACTTAGGAAATTCTGCTTTTACGAATCGTTTTCTCTCATTTTCGTTCCTCCGATTCACCACAAAGAAATTGGAATGACCCTTCAGAGACCACTCTCCACATCGCTCATGTTTATAATACGGGTGAGCCTGCATTCTCGGGCCTCCATAAATCATAGTTCTCCATCGAGAACATGGGAAGTTTCTTAGAAGACATTTTATCTGAGTCTTTTAAGAATTCAACAAATATGATCAGTTCAGATAGACCATAAGTATTTTTAGAAAATAAAACTTTGGTCAACAAATCAGGTGATCAAGTTGAACCCGACTCGATACCACTTGTTGGTCCTTATTAATAAAACGAGTCTTACACGTGTATGGGGGAATATACGTGTTCGGTGTTTTTAAAACTTTTCTTTTATCGAGGTCACTTGGGTCAGTTGTCTCGATGATTTGGTCCCGAGAAGCACAAATCGCTCGAAGTCAAAGTCTATTGAGACAAAATGATCCCGAAGTGCTTTTGATACCTTATATGATAATCCCAACCGAGTCCTCGAAGTTTTCAAAGAGATCCCGAGTTGCTTGGATCGGATAACTAACTTATCAACCCTCGGAAGAGTAAGTTCGGTTTGGTAACTATCTCGTTCTAGCTACTTTCGGATGTCTAATGGTTGGCCCTTAGTTTATACTGCTTTTAAGCTTTTTTGTCAAAACCTTCCTTTAATGGAATAGTGATTAGGATTATCGTGATTCAATTATATGCAACTTTCAACGGATTGATTCCAACTGAAATATCGATGAAAATATGCTTTCAAAACAAAGTAATGCAACAGATAAACCAAAAAGAAGCAAAGAACACAACAAGTTATAGTGGTTCGAGACTCAAGCTCCTACGTCCACTCTCCCCGATCTCTTCGAAGAAATTCACTAATCACTTCCTAAGGTTTTCGACTACCTCATGTAGTTTACTAACCTTTCTAATTTTGAGCTTTTCGACTACCTCTAGTTTTACTAACTCAAAACTCACACAAAATTTAATCAATATCATCCAAGATAGATTACTTTCACTTTTCTCTAGAAATAAAGTGAATTTGTTTAAAAAAAGTGTTTATCTTGACTACCTCAATGTAGTTTACTTACTCTTTTTTACAACTCCAATCTCACCAACAATCACACTCAAACTACCTTACAAAGGGTTTGGGGTTTCTTGGTTGGTTTCAACTAGAATGAGATATCCTTTACAATAAAGTACAATGCAAAGGCTAGGATATCTCGACTAAGCTTTGATACATCTTATCAAGCTAGGCTTAGTGGAATGAACTCTCTTCAATGTAAAGCACTTGGGAAATTCTCGGTTTTTTGAATAACTTCAACTTTGCGATAATAAGTTTGAGCTCTTGAGTTGCTTATTTAATTTTCCATAACCTTACAATGTAGGGTCACAAGTATTTATAGGCATACACCAAGGTCACTCTTGAAAACTATCCGTTGGAAGAGATAAACCGTGAGTTTCCTCTTATGGTGTGTGAAAAATATTTAGGGTTTGACACTCCCTAACACATTTTTAGGCAATAGCCTTTCATGTAAAGGATCGGTCTTCACTTTTTGCGATCTCGAACTTAGTACTTCCACTTCCTTCACATCTTTTCTTGATTGACTCATGTCATTTTTTCGAATCACACCCTTCAAATGTCGATATTGGTCTGATGCGAAGATCTTCTTTTCTTTTTGACTTTTTGTCTCCAGCTTAAAGGTAGAACAACTCAATCTCTTTTTCAAATACAATCTCCGAAAGGATATAACCTTAACAACACTTTGTCTTAGTTCATTTTATCTGCATTTGAATGTCTTGGGCAATATCTATTTTTCTAAGGAATCAAATGATCTTCCGATTGAATCAAGCCGGATAGATATTTTTATTTAATTGCCTTCGAAATCATTCGGTTTATCTTGGCGTTTTCAATATTTTTTAAAATCTTGACATAAATTTCATGCCTTCTGTCATTATTCTTGATATAATCTCTTTAATCATAGTAAATTCTTGATCTTTCTAGATTTATGAAATGATTTTTTACATTCTTTGGTCATTCTTCAAGATAGATCTTGGCCCGCATCTTGAGTCTTGTGTGTCTTGAGAGTCTTTTCACATGAGTCTTGAGGGTCTTACGAGTCTTTGTGGTCTTATCGAATTTTTTTAAAAAGTTCGTTTCTAAACTTGAATGCTTCCAGATTGGTTTAATAAATAAACGATTTCATTCGTTCTGGTTCCATTTTTATGGAATAAAGTCAACAAATTTATATCTTTTTCTATATCGATATAAATTTTGTAACTTTAACATCTTTTAGAATATAAGCTTTCATGTTCGAAAACTATTACTTATGAATTTTTTATTTTCTTCATGTCATATAGTCAGTTTTCTATCTTGATTTTAAATCTCGATTTCAAATGAGGAAGTCTTTATCTCTTTCAAGTCTTCGCCTCTCTTTTTTGAAAATCGAAAGTAAATTTAGTTTCAGTTAAATTAAAATTTCGCCATTTTATAGGTCAAATTTTTAAATTCTTCGCTCTTCGTTTATATCGAAACTTGAAACTTCGGTTTCATCTTCGATTCTTTAAACTTTTTATTTATTTAAAAATTTTTTCTTAAACTTAATCGAACAAAGTTCTTCTAATCTTCGAATATCCTAACTTATCGATCTATATCCTTAGGAAAATATTGGACTACACATTTTGCAGATAACATTCTCGAATCAATGGGCATTTAAAAACTAATCTCGACTCAACTATTCAAGATTATCCTGAACATGTCATACTCAGGGGTTTTAGGATCTTAATCAAAATCATATATCTTTATTAAATTTATCTCCCAACAAGTATCTTATATTCTGATTCAACTGGAGAATACACATTTCATCTCTTTTTGAAAATTAATGTAAATAAAAGTAAATTTCCTAAGAGTAGTTATACTATGAAACTTATTCAGCGTGAAACTGGTTCCTCTTTTATATGTATGATTTTTCAGTTATCACGATTAATACTCTTTTATAATATAAGTCGACTTCAATTATTACTACTAATACCCTCTACTGTAATATAATTCACACTATTCAGTGTTATGTATAATACTCTTTATAGTAAAAAATCACACCATTCAATTATCAAAATTAACATCCTTCAGTAATATAAGTCACACTTCTTAATCAAATTAATAGATTATTGTGTGAGACTTGTTGATCATGTACTTTGTCATTGGAAAATATTGTGAGGTTCAAATGAGAGATGAAATATGATTTTGAAATAAACGATTTCATTCGTTCTGGTTGTACTCAACATTTATGTACAATGATGTTAGTGGATCAATGTGCACGTGATAAGTGCCAAAGCTGTCTTAAACAGATATTACATGTACTGTAAAATAGAAGATTTGGTCCATTAAAATAATATTTTTTTATTAAATCTTCCACGATATAGTCAAATTTTAAATTGGAAACTTGTGGATGATATAGATTGTTTGTCTTTTGGCCCCTGTACTGTTAGGTTGAAATAGTTAGCAAAATTATGGAATTATTTATCAAATCTAGAACATACATAACATGCTTTTATTTATTTATACTAATTATTTGAAGGATATATTAGTAATTTGAAAAGATATAAAAGGTCTTTTTCAATTTAAAGAATGATTTAGTTTGAAGGATGTGAGTTTATATTACTAAAAAAATAACCTGATTTATATAATCAAGAAATGTGATTTTTTACTATAAAAGAGATACTATAAAAAACTGATGGGTATGAATTACAACAAAGAGAAAACTTTCATGATAATAATGTATTTATATTACTAAAGAAACAGAATAACAAAGTTAAAAAAAACAATTTCACTTTTATCTCGGTGAGCAATCTTTCATATATCAAAGATATCAACTCAATAATATTTTAAATAGTTAAAATCCGAAAACCAGATATGAAAGATATCCAATCGCATCTTGGATTCTTGATTGATACTTTTACTTTTTTTTTTTTTAAACTATAACCATGCTCGGACTTTTGAGATTGGGGAAATATACAATTTTGTATGCTCTTATATACCCTTCGATTCATGTGCTTATTTGCCCTATAATCTCACACACTTCCTAAATACCAATGTTTTCATAACCTAATCCCAACCGGTTTGATCGAATCCTAACTCCCGATCTTACAGATTTTTTTCAAAACTCTTTATTCGACCTATTCAAGAAAACTTTTTTCATGTTTAGTTAAAAAAAACAAAATAAATTTATACACCTACAAAATTTTTAATATATATTTTATAACTTTACATATCATATTTTATAAATTTTGTTCCACCTTATACATTTATTTCACATCGAAAGTGTTGGAGAAAAATGTGAGAGGAATATAGATTTAAAATTTTAAATATTTAATATAAATTAATAATTTAATTTTAAAAAAAAAGAAAAAAACCGTTTATTTCCTCTTTAATATAAGTTGAACCGGATTTTTGATCGGTTTTTGACCTCATTGGAAAATTCAACCCGATTCAACCCGAAATCCGGTTATATAGTGTTTTTTTAACCGTGTTTTCGGTTCTGCCTATTTGAACCGGAAGATTTAGTTCAACCCTCGTTTTTTAAAAAACATTAGTAAATACATTAAACATGATTGATACTTTTTGCTTTTTACCCAAATAGAAAATTATGGAATTATATTTGTTTTGAGTTTTAGAAATCAGAATTTGAATTTTAAAATTTAAAATCGATTTTTATTTGAAAATTTTAAAAAATTACCGATAGCAATTTATTATTACATGAATTAAAAATTCAAAAACAAACTCTCACCTTATAATCTATCATGACTTCAAAGTTCCCTAAATTTAAAAATCGATTTTTAAAAGTCACTTAAAACTCAAAACAAACATCACCCAAATATTTGATACATCTTTCACAATAGATTTTTTTCAAATTTAATATGTTATTCTTTGTTATGTCAACAAAAAAATATTTACTGGTCTATTTTCTAATTTATTTAGTTACTAATTTTTTTATAAAAATAATCAATTCGTAAAGAGGAAACAAAATCGATATATCAATCCCTACTATATATAAAGATAAATTTTTAGGCAAAAATTTATATCAATTCTTTTTCTTAAAATATCATTGTTATATATACGCAATATCACTGTTATTCGTAAGTACTATCACTATTATATTTACGAACTATCACGTTCAAAATCAAGTATGTTTTTAAACACTGACAGTGCATATTCATAATTACAAATTGCAACATGTAATTTTTTTAAACAAAATGCAACATGTACTAGTAAAAATTGATCGATTCCAACTCCAACTCATTTTTTTTGAAATTTTTTCTATCTAATTTCTTCAATTTAATGTTTGCTAAAACACTTTTTGACATTGTATTATAGTACAATATATCATTTGTAGGTTATATTTAGTTAGAAAATACACAAAAATTAGTTCCGATTGGAGCCAATCATTTTTACACATGTTGCATTTTGTTAAAAAAAAAATACAAATTACAATTTGTAAAATTGACAATAGCACATATTACGATATGTAATTAACCCTTTATTTTATAACACAACTTATCTTTAAATATATTATGAAAGATTATTTAAATAATAAAAAAGAAGATATTATTTGTATCCAATATAAATTTCATGTACAAAATTTTATTGATTATCATTATATTAAAGTTTAACATACCATATCTTTAAATATATTATGGAAAATAGTTTTAGTCTAAACAGATAGTTGTGATTTTTAATCCCACTACATCAATTTTTTATACACTGAGATAAATTTAAATAAAAAAAAAGTAGATATTATTTGTCTCCAATCAAAATTTCATGTACAATTTTAATGATTATCATTATATTAAAGTTTAACATACTATATCTTTAAATATATTATGGAAAATTGTTCTAACACATAGTTATGATTTTTAATCTCAACTACATTAATTTTGTATACATTGAGATAAAAAATACAAATTTAAGATAATGATATCATAAATATATATTCAATAAATAATTATAAATTATTTGAAAAAAAATTGAAAGTGAGAGCTACTCCCTATATCACTATTTTATTTGAACATTTGTCAAAAAAATTACGTCCCAAATTTAATTGAACATTTATATTAGTATCAATAAATAACCTTTTCTCCTTTTATCTATAACACTCAAATATCTTAATATTACGTTATTTGCTACTACTTTTTCTACGCTAAAATCAAGCTTATTTCATTTAATTTACATAAATATCACAATTTTATTATATAATTCCCTCTAAAAAATATTTTATTTCTTTTTATAACAATAAACAACTTCTACATTCCATGCCAATAATAAATGTCAATTAAGAGTGCCACAAAGGAGTATTAATTAAGACTAGAAAAATAAAATATCAAGGTGTTGAAGAAAATATGCAGAGAAAAAAAATCGTGGAGAAATAAATATTAATAAAAAAAATGTAAGGCTAGGAAAATTCTGGAATAGAGAAACTAATGAAAGATATATAATCTACCTTTCAAAAAAAATAAAAATAAATAAATAAATAAATAAATAAATAAATAAATAAATAAAATGAAAGAGATATAGAGTGTTTTTGAAGCAACTTTAAAAAATTTTCGAAGACTTATTTTTTTAAAATTCGTGAGAGAACTTTTGAAAATAAGTCTTTTCTGTGTTCGCTTTTAAGTGTTTCAAAACACGCCCATAATAAAAGGCGATGTTGTTTATTTTTTATTTTTTTATTTTAATTTGCCTCCGGTGTTCAGGTTTATTTTGCCCTAAATCCTAATCCTACACAGCTCTAGGGTTTCCTCCTGCCTCTATATAAACATCCGTCTCCCATCTTCATCTACCAATCGCTCGAAACGCAACCGCCATACGTATCCTATCTTTTTCTGATTTCTCCAATCCTCTCCACATAAGCAAGGTATTTCCGTTTTCCTTATCTTAGGGTTTACTTTGATGTTGTGTTCTGTTTCGGATTTGTATGTTTTGGTTATTGGTGAGTAGATCGCTGTTTCATCCGTGGTTTTGATTTCATTGAACGGTGGTTTGTAATTGATGGGTTTTAGATCTGAATTGTTTGAATCTGTTTGATTGAAATTGGGATTTGGTGTTGACTTTTGACGTGATTGGGTGTTCTGACTTTGTAAGGATTCGTTTGGCTTTCGATGATCTAGATTTGGATTTTTTCTGTTTCGAGATCTCAATGTTGGAGCTGTGTTACTGTGTTTTTGTTAGTTGTGTTTCCGATTATGTAGAATCCTTGGTGATTGGATTGCTAGTTACTTCTGATTGTAGATGAATTGGTGGATTTTTGACTGTGTAAGATTTATATAAAATCCTTCTGATTGTAGCTTGGTACTCTTTATTCAATTCAGATAACTGTTGTACTTGAGAAAATATTTTGAATTAGCTTCCGCTTGAAGATTGATGGTGTGTAATATGTCTAGCTAGTGAGTTTGAATATTGAATTGCTCACGTTTTGTGTATTTAGATGATATACTGGAATTTATGATTGGCCTTGTTGGTTTGCATCTTTGAAACTGTACTCATCATGAATTCCAGTTTTTAGCTTATTCGATTATCTTTGTTTGATTCCTTTCAAAAAAATAAAAATAATCTTTGTTTGATTAAGATAACTATGGTAGCTGAGAAAATATGCTGAATTCTTTTCCTCTTGAAGATTGATTGGCTAAAATAAATCTAGCCACTAAATTTTAAGATTGGATTGATTGCTTGCATGTTTTATTTTTAGCTCACATACTGGATTTCATGATTGGTCAGTTTTTAGCTTATTTGTATTGCCTCTTGTATTATCATGGGCCTTTGTTGCATCGACTTCATTTAGAGTTATGCTTAAAAAAGTTACACTTGTCTTGAGCCTTTGTTTCCTCTGTTATTATGTTAAATAGTTAGGGGTTCAATTGTTTTTTAAGCGATGCCAACTTATTCTCTGGAGAATCATATTAGTGTCTTGAATTAACACATATATTTCTTACCTTATTGGTGTTGTGGAATGTTAATGTTTTCAATCCTGTCTTTCTTCTCCCACAGGGACTTTGGCTGGTAGACTTGCAGTAATTGCAGTCAGCAAAAGTGGAGTATCTCAAGTCAGAAGCTTTTTTTATGTCTGAGGTGGCCTCTCCCTTTTTATCATCAATTGGTTTGCTTGGAGAGTACAGTCCTTGTCAGGAAACTAAGGATAGAATTTCTGGTCCTCAAGTTGGCTGTATGCAGCTCAAGTCACTCAAAGGACACTCCACAGATCATCATCACTGCCTGTTTATGCAGTTTGCTCCTTCTCTGAGGAATTCGAACAGTCTTGAAGGATTTACCTCTGTTGAAGAAGATAACTCACTTCCCTACTAACAGAACTGTTATATTTGATCACAAGGAGCAACCATGGCTTTGCTGAACATTGGTGCAGGGAACAAGGATGATGCCTTCTACAGGTACAAGATGCCCAGAATGGTAACAAAGATTGAGGGCCGTGGCAATGGCATCAAGACCAATATAGTCAATATGGTCGACATTGCGAAGGCTCTGGGCAGGCCTCCTTCGTACACTACGAAGTATTTTGGCTGTGAGCTCGGAGCTCAATCTAAGTTCGATGACAAGACAGGAACTTCCCATGTGAATGGCGCGCATGATACTTCAAAACTAGCTGGACTCCTTGAGAACTTCATCAAGAAATTCGTTCAATGTTACGGATGTGGGAACCCCGAAACTGAAGTTATCATCACAAAGTCACAGATGATCAATCTGAAGTGTGCTGCTTGTGGTTTCATATCAGAGGTGGATATGAGGGACAAGCTAACAACATTCATTCTGAAAAATCCTCCCGAGTCCAAGAAAGGTTCCAAGGATAAGAAAGCTATGAGAAGGGCTGAGAAAGAGCGACTCAAAGAAGGTGAGGCAGCTGACGAGGAGCTGAAGAAACTGAAGAAAGAGGCTGCTAAGAAGAAAGGCGCACCATCAAAATCCTCCAGCAAAAAGAAATCCCACAACTCTGATGAAGACCATTCTCCAGCTGGTTCCCAGGGCGATGAGAACGAGACAGCTGCTGCTAATGACAGTGATGATGATATCCAATGGCAGACCGACACCTCAGCAGTGGCTGCACAGCAGACTATTCAAGAACAGCTCAATGCTGTTACAGCAAGCATGGTCATTTTATCAGCCAACGAGGAAAACAAGAAGTCGGGCAAGAGCTCTCCTGGACGGGAAGAAAAGGCTGCTGTCAATGGGAAGGCAAACGGGGTTAATCCTGGCCAACAAGGTGAACTTGTTAATTCGATTAAGGATTTCGTAAAGAAGGGTTCTTCTGCATCCCAACTCAAGTCCTTCTTGGATTCACTCTTTGGAACCCCACAAGAAATCGGTGATGCATTATTTTCTGCCCTGTTTGAGGGAGTTGGTAAAGGATTCTCGAAGGAGGTTATGAAGAGGAAGAACTATATTGCAGTTACAGTTCAAGAAGAAGGATCGCAGCCTGTTCTGCTTCACGCCATTGAAAATTTCTGCGGGAAAGCTAGCCCTGAGGCAGTGAAGGAGGTTGCTCTGGTTCTGAAGGAGTTGTACGACATTGATTTGTTGGAAGAAGAGTTCATAGTTGGTTGGTACGAGAAGGGGTTGAAGGGTGACAATAAAGGCTCCCTGATTTGGAAGAATGTGAAGCCGTTTGTGGAGTGGCTTCAGAGTGCTGAGTCTGAATCTGAAGAGGAGTAAGCGTACTGAGTTATAATCTGCGTTTTTTTTACCGAACTTCTATTACCTATTATCAACTATTGCCCTACTTGTGTGTGCTATAACAGCTTCTGTGCAAGCTGTTTATGATAATAATGCCATAGTATGGCTTGTCGTTTCGTTGTTTTATTGTTCGTGTTTTTGGTTGTTACTTTGGAAGAACCTTGTTTGTGAACTCTCCAGTTTTTTCCTTTTTAAAGTTTAAAGTATGTTTTGTTTGAAAGTGATCTTTTTGCTCTACCTTATGTATACCATGTGTCGAATCATATTCTTTTTATACATGATTAAGATGAACATAAGCCAACATATATAATTGTGAGTCCTATGTTAAGGTTTGATGTTTTATAAGCTCACATATATATTATATTGTAATTATAATTCGTGACACTTAGGTTAAATTTCATATTCATTTTACAAACGTCAACTCAAGTTTCAATGTTTGTTTTTATTTTCAAATTTGTTTTGCCTTAATTTAAGAAAAAAGTAAATTCTAAATTAAATTGTTAAATTAGCAAAGGATAAAAAAGTTAGAAATTTACGTCAATACTATAATATTTTAAATTGAAAAAAAAGTAGTCATTCTTTTATTTAAATGATGTTTATTTTTGTCACGGTTTATGTCTACAATTTATTTGGATTCTTTGCATGAGTTAGTTCGAAAAAATAAAATGTAGTTATATAGTTATCATCATTTAAGAAGTAAAAATATCACTAAATTAATTCTAGCCTAAAATAATACTACAATAAAAAAAATACATCATATTAATTAAGAGTGACACTTGTGTGCAATTGGTGCAATTGAATTCAATTTCAATTTGGATGAACCATCTACACCCTAAACATTAAATAATAAACTTTAAATTATGATCTATTCGGGCCGGGTGAACCATGAAGCACTCGGGTCGGGTTCGGGCCGGACCAAAAATAAAAACGAATTGATAATTTTTTTTTATTTTTTTTTAAAATTGAATTGAAATCCAATTGTACCAAATCAAAATTGGTGCAAATAGTTCACATGAAAATTTGTCATTAATTAAAAAGTAAATAAAGTTTCGTTTTAAATTAATGAAGATATTTTGTTTATGATTTGTATCTTGCAATCTTATTTTTATCATTTTTTATGATTTTATTTAAAAAAAAGTGAATATTTATTGAGATAAAATATTTAAGTAAAAAAACATCATATTAATTAAAAAGTAAATGAAGTTTAAAAAAAAAATAAAAATTAATGAATATATTTTGTTTATGATTTGTATCTCGCATTCTTATTTTTATCATTTTTTGTGAATTTATTTTATAAAAATGAATTTTTATTGAGACAAATATTTAATCAAATCTTAAACTTTTTTTTTTAATGGAGATATTTGTGAAATGAGCACTTAAATCGAGACGCAGCCTAAAAAGTGAGTCGTGATATGATAGTTCTCATTTAACAACATTGAGGTAGGGATGATTCATCCCATCCGGATGCGGCCATATACAAAACCAAACATACCCTCAATGACTCAGCGCTCAACAATTTTCAGTTTGAAATCTTTCGCTCTTAGTATTGTCTTCATGAAATGATTTTAATGGACTAGAATGAAGTCTACGGATTGCTACGGTGAAAATAATGCATATAATATTTTGCCAATAATTTATTTTGGAAGAATTGGTCTTCAGTGGTGTGCTACAATTAGGGGTGGACGGTATGGCATACCGAAAATTTTCACGCCATACCGTTGTCATACCGAAATTTTCGGTATACGAAAATTTCATACCGTTGTCATACCGAAAAAAGTCATACCGTTGTCATACCGAAAATTTCAATACTTTTGGTATACCGAAAATTTCAGTATTTTTGGTATACCGAAATTTCCGGTATGTCAATATTGATATCGATACCGTACCGATATTTCAGCATACCGTACCATACCATATCGAAATTATTTTTGAAATAACCTGTATTTTTTATGAAAAAAAATATTTGACCACATAATAAGATTCAAGTATTCATCAATCCAACACAAAACATAAGTTTCAATAGTCCAACACAACAAAATAAGTTCCAACAATTCAACACAACACACATTAAAAGAAACCCAATCTGTTTCGGTACTAAAATAATACAAATCATGATTGAAGATAAATATACTCATCACTTTTGAAGTCCAAAATCTCAAGAAACCTACAAAAGACAAGAATTTAAGCAACTAAATGAGAATCAATAAGTCATCAGCAATAAATGAGAATTCAGAGCCCTGAGACAAATTATTAGAATAACTTT
The DNA here is from genome assembly GCA_037126765.1 of Stenogyne calaminthoides. Taxonomy (NCBI): domain Eukaryota; kingdom Viridiplantae; phylum Streptophyta; class Magnoliopsida; order Lamiales; family Lamiaceae; genus Stenogyne; species Stenogyne calaminthoides. The sequence goes on from JBBCBC010000005.1 coordinate 48,587,621, forward strand.
CGGTATGAGACAATTGAAATGGGACATCAACAGGTACAGTTCCACAAACTTCATTTTTTGGATATATCACTGCAATAAGAAATTATTATACATAAGAACATTCATTCTTGGAGTTATCATTATAAACCTAAATCATACATAAGAACCTTCATTTGTGATCACAAAAAATTGAAAGTAATCGCTTACAAGACTTTGAGGTTTGTTAGGGATGTGAGTTCTCCGTGGACGAGGTGAGAGCTAGAGAAAAGTCATGAACAACTTTTGGACTTGTAAAAGAGGAATTAAAATTGAAAATGCAAGAAGTTCATAAGAGAAAGAGATCAAAGCTACCTCAATACACTCAATCATGAACAACTTTTGGACCTGTAAAAGAGGAATTAAAAGGGGAATTAAAATTGAAAATGCAAGAAAAGTCATGAACAACTTTTGGACCTGTAAAAGAGGAATAAAATTTGTAATTTGGTAAAATTGTTGCAGATCAGAAGGGAGCATTATCAAATCCAAGAAATGAACCAATAATTTGGGACAATGAAGAAGTTCATAAGAGGAAGAGATCAAAGCAGCCTCAATACACTCAATCACCACTTGGAAGGTTTTAAATGATGCATCAATAATTCGTCAAAATTAACAGAATATATGGGATAAACATCTGTAATATTTCTACAAGCCTCAATATAGTCCCAAAAATTGAAAATGCAAGAAGTCTGAGATTCAGTCCATTTCAATAGTTGTTAACAGAGAAAGACATAATATGTTACCAGAGAGTGTGGTGGGAGACGGCGGGGAGGGGAGGCGTGGTGATGGCGAGCGCGGTGAGGGGGAGACGGCGAGCGCGGTGAAGGGGAGACGGCGAGCACGGTGTGGGGGAGGCGTGGTGACGGCGGCAAGCGCAGTGAGGGGGAGGCGGCGAGCGCGGTGAGGGGGAGGCGGGGCGACGGCGGTGAATGGGAGGGGCAGAGCCGCAGAGAAGAAGGAGGTTGTTTGGTACAAAGGTGTGAGACTGAGATGCGTGTGAGAATGTGATTGTGAATCTAGGGTTTGTGGCTTTGTGCACAAAAAAGAAATATAAACTTATTTATTTAAAAAAAATTGAAAGAAATTTCGGTATACCGCAGTATACCGAAATTTCTATATTCATATATCGTTACCGTACCGAAAATTTCGATAAATTCGATATTTTTCGGTACGATAAGTGTGGTATATCGGTATTTTCGGTATTTTCTCCAGCCCTAGCTACAACTATGGGCACACTAAGAACATGAACTTAACCCATGAGTTATTTAATAAGGAAACATGGTATTCTCTGCTTTAAAAAAAATAAAACCAATGTAATCGAGTTGGATTAATCTCGATTTTTGGAAGTGTTTAGGGAGTTTAGGTTAATTATGGAATTTTTTTTGGTTAATTTGGTTACTATTCAGTTCAATAACCGAATCGACCGATACTCACTACACTTATAAAATATATAATACCACTACTCCAATAAACTAATAATTCTAATATTTAATGTTATGACCTCAGTTTACAAGTATTCTGATATTAGTTTATAAGTGAAGTGGTAAAATTTAATGATATTAACAAGCTCGCGGGCTAGCCTGCTAAGCCAGCTACCCGGTATGGGTTGGGTTGGATTGGATTGAGTAGTTCTCGACCCAAGCTCGTAGTGGGTTGGCCCGCCAAAACCCGCAAAAATGCGGGTTGAAGTGGGTTGTGAATCAGTTCGACCCATCGGCCCGTTCTGGTAGCTCTACTTGTGAATGTGAACCACCTCATAAAAATCACGAATTAATTAAATAAATAAATAATAATTAAATTATACATTTAATTTAAATTTGTTTCACATTATCACCACACCTAGATATGTTACAAGGGCCAAAGCCCATAGGTCCAGCCTTTTAAATTGAAAAAATCAAGGTTTAAGGCTAAGCTTTTCTAGACCCATTTATCGTGAATCGATAAGACATTGAATAATTTAAACTGAAGTCCTATAGGGTTGGGCCATGTAGGATTCAAGTCAATCCGTTTAATATTTATTTTTAATATACTTATATGATAATTTTAATAATTTATTTTTAATTTTGTACATATTTTAGATGAAATTAGTTAAAAGACAACATTAAAATCAAATAAAAATAAAAATATTAAATAATAAGGAGGTTGTGTATTAAATAGTGTCATCTCTTCAACATTGCTTATTTTTCTAAAATTTGGTTGATGTGATTGAATATAATTAGCAAGACATTTATTATATTTTTATATTTTCTTAAATTTTATATGTTGAATTTATATTACACCATATTATATTATAGATACTTTGAATTTTAATTTTAATTATTTTTTAAGTTTTTATTTATTAGCCCGTTAGTGACTCGTTTAGTTCACGAACCGTTAGGGTTATAATTAGGTCACAACTATTAACGGTCCGTTTATCGTGAACTCGTAAGACCATGTACTGTTTAGGCACGTGGCCCTGTAGGGCTGACACTAACGGATTAAGGTCGACCCGTTTAACATCTCTAACCACACGGTCCACACCCCACCCTCAGGCAAAGTCTTTACATGCCCTAGGTGCACCATGTACTCCATATTGTATTTTAAAAACTTAAAACTTGTTGTCACTGAAACTTGTGACTTGTTAATTTGAAACGTCCAATTATATTTAACGAACATAAATTACACATTTCAGTATAAAAAATTACAAATTTTAATATAAAAAACTATAAAATTTTAAAATACATTATAAAATACATGTTACACCTAATGTACAATACACCTTTTTTTTTGTTAATATGCGAGTACTACTGGAGTAGATAGATTTTAATTAAACTAGTTACTATAATTTTAAAATCCAACCAACAAGCCTCATCTTTTGCATGCCTCCTTCAAATACAAACAACCTTTATAAAATTAGAAGGGAAAGTCAGTCAAAGATAGCACGGAAATTCCGTGCACTTTTGAGTGGGATTTGAAAGAGGGATAAGATTAAAATTGAAAATTTGATTCCTTAACCCTATGTTATGTGTTTCACTATCTGGATATGCAGTATGGAGTTAGTCTATTTCTAAACTTATTCACTGTGAAATTTGATACATATTTCCTTAATGAATTTAAATTTAATTATTTAATTATTACGATTAATATTATTTTATAAAAGCATTCACAATGGTTCATTTAATATTTAATACCATTGTAAATGATTTTTACATTGGAGAGTGAGTGCCATCCATCCAAATATATGGATGGAGAGAGAAAATATTTTTTGCAAAAAAGCGGGCCGATATGAGATGTAGGTGAGACCCATAAAAATTATGAATGAATGGATGATTATGACATTGTGAGAGTGTGTTTAAATAATTGAATATTTGAAAATTAATAATGTGCAGATGATGTGGATGAGATAGTGGATTGATGGATAAATTTCCATCCATCCATTGTGAATGCTCTAAAATAATTCATATATTTTTCAGTTATCACGATTAATATACTTTCATTGTATAAATCATAAGAGTAATGCCCATTTTGTAAATACAAGTAATTATATCTTCCAGTCATCACAATTTATTTCTTTTTGTAATATAAGTCATATTCTTCAATTATATGATTCAATTTTACGGATCAATTGTAATAAAACCTCATATCTTTCAATTTTTTGTTAAATTCTTTTACATTTATTTTGGTTTCCAAAATATTTGCTTTTCCATTTCCATGACATTGAGTATTATTTTTACATCCCACACGAGTGCTAAAATAAGTGTGAACGTGGGTAATAATAAAAAAATATAAGTATTTAATTCCACGTGGATATGTGTATGTGGGGATGGTGTATTCCACGTGTGGCATGAGATAATATTAGTGACGTGGCAATGTAAAAGAAACGTGACTCCACACGTTTTGTATGTTGGAATGGTGGGGACACCTTGGTCTTTTCGCATGAGGGGTTGGTTGATGAATGATGGTTCTCGTTTTTGTTTCATTTTTTTATAAAATACACTTCTCCACGAGGCAGTGAACCACACGTACTCTTATTTTTCACTTCCACTTTCAAATTTAAATTTTCTTTATTTGAAAAGTTTTTTTTTTTATAAAATATATATATATGAAAAGTATTTTCTTATAAATGTTAAAAACGTAAATAATGAATTTCTAAAATGTCCACATTTGACTAGCATCGTATTTCATTTTCCATTTTACTACTTTTAACACATAACAAATGTAATAAATTATATTATAGCTTATCATTAATGCATATGTCATGTATTAAAAATAGTAAAGTATAAGATGAAACACATAGAAGTCCAATGACAATTTCACAAACCCTATAAATACTCTTTCTTCTAGCCAACACTCACTCCTCACATATACTCACAAATTTACACTTGATCTTATTGTCTCTATCTCCTTTTACTCTCTCTACTTGTTCACACACACACTCTAGCAATGTCTAACGTCTTATCCGTCCCATCTGACGTAGACATAAATGTGTGGCGTGCTATCGTCGGCACCACCGTTAAAATTCCCCATGTCAATACTTATGTCTACTACTTCCCCCAAGGTCACCTCGAACAGTCATCTACCTCCTATTCCGACAACTCCATTAATTACAATTTTACCCTCATGCGCCCACTAATTCCTTGTTTGGTCATCTCTGTTAATTTCCTCGCAAAATATTCATCCGATCAACCTTACGTCAAAATTCTTCTCCAGCCTCTCCAACTACTCAAGCCCCGACCGAGAGACAATGAGCACCGCCATGATGACAACAACAACAACAACATCATTTCATTCGTGAAGATTCTGACTCACTTGGATACCAACAATGTTGGAGGATTTTCAATACCTCGATATTGTGCGGACATGATTTTACCGCAGTCAGACTACACATCTAACCCCTCAATTCAGACTTTGGTGATGAGAGATATTCATAATAATTTGTGGGAGTTCCAACATATTTACCGAGGCAAATCCCGTCATTCATATCTCCGACTCTGAGGTGGACAAGGTTAAATGATTATAAGCGCCTTTGTCGCCGGGGGGATTCTATTGTTTTCATAAAGAAAACACTAACCAATGAACTCTTCATTGGGATAAGAAGAGAATTTTACGGCCGATGGGGACGAGATTTTACATTGGGCCGATAGCAATTACGAGGCCGTTTGAGGTGGTGTACTATCCCGCTTTTTGGTGAAGGCATTGAAGGATCGCGATAAATAGGAGATGGACCGTCGGACGAGAGGTAGAATGTCGAAAGATGACACATCACGGCATGGATTCGAGGGATTCTTGAGGTGTTAATGTGTACTATCTCCATGGCGCGTCTTGGTATGCCCGATTTTTGCGTTGAGGTGCCCCCAAAAATATTTATTTTTGCTAATATTTTATTATTTATACAATATCGTAATGTAAAATTTGTGGTATAATTGGTTGAGACTATGTTTTAAAAACCGAACGGAAGTTGGTAGAGGTTGGGCCAGATGGACCGTCGGGACGGATTGACGCAGGGTATGACGTCATAATAAATATTATATATATATAATATGCATAATTTTAAAAATTCAAAATATAGAGTATGATAAGTGAATATAAAAGGAATTAATGACACAATCAAGACCACACATGGATTCAGTTCGTTCACTGCTATAATATATATATATATATTATACACACATTAACTCTCCTACCATATAAATATATACATATACTCAAAAAATTTAACCTCTCATGTGGTTCACACACAAAATATTTTTTTCCATGGCGAGGACATGCTTCGTATACGATTTGTGGCGGTGGTTTGTGGCGTCGGCGGCGGCGGCGGGCGGTGGGTGGTTTAATGGCGGTTTGTGGCGGTGGTTTGTGGTCGGATCTCGTTGGTTTAATGGCCGGACTGCTTGGAGAGAGGGCACGTGCCCCCCGGATAAAAAATATTTATTTTTGCTAATATTTTTCATTATTTATACAATATTTCGTTTTTGAATGTAAAATTCTATACACCTCTGGTATAATTGGTTGAGAAGCATAGTAATGCAGCTGATGATTGTGGTTCAAACAGTTGCAACATCAATTTTACCAAATTTATTTTTTCATATTTTATACTCCCTCCATTTTTAATTAGATGTCGTTTTAGTCTTTTAAAATATTTTTAAAATATATGTCGTTCTGAGATTTTCTCTCCCTTTATCTCATATTTGTCCTTAATATGGTAATTTCAAATTTCAAATTTCCTATAAAAATGTTGTGTGTATATTTTTTCAGTCAATAGCAATTATTGTTAAGAATATTTAAATAATAATAATTAAGGTTAATTTTGGAAAAAAAGTATGTCCTTAATTTGTCTTAAAAACCCCAGAATGACATCTATTAAAAAATGGAGGGAATATTTGTTTAATTCAAAATAATTTAAAAAAATTAATTTAATCTTTTTATGTTTTAATTTGTAATGACGCACACTTGCGTGAGACTGTCTCATGGTGAGACAGTGTAATTTGTGCATTGACATTTTAACACTTTAGAAGAAGTGAATATTACTTGTGCTAAGTTGTACTCAGTATTATGCATGAGACCGTCTCATACGAGTTTTTGTCATTTGCAATAGTATCTTTATTTGTGTATTTTGTAATTCCAACATATCACAACTCCTCACAATCACAAATCAATTAATTAATTAATCGTCTTCTTCATTTTCAATTGTATAATATTTTACATTTAAATTTGTGCCCCCACTATGAAAAATTTCTGGATCCGTCCCTGGGTATACTGCTAATACATTTTGCACATTGATTTTTTTTCGAATTTTTCTGAGAAGGTTGTGAGTTTTTTTTTTTAATGATTAATATGCACATTGAACTTTTTCAATTTACATGATCTCAACATTGGATGTTGAACTTTATTGCATCGTTGAATTGATGTCACCAAATTTTTGCTATGAAAAATACTCAATTTATTATTGATTTATTCAATTAATTTTGTGGTTGAAGGATGCATTTGAGCTTTTATTGTCGTTAAATTCATTTTTTTTTTTTCATTTTTTTCCCAGGTAGGATGACTTGCTTTTCTAAATACCCAATTTATTGAAAATGTTGAATTTTAAAAGGGTTAACATAATATTATAAATACATTTGGTTAATTCTTCAAACTTTGATCCTCATATATTTTTTCTAAATGAATACATGATTGACATCTAATATTCTAGTTCATGTTTCATCTTGTACATTACTAAATAGCTACTAACAATAACATATGACGTGTCTCTAGGTGAATTTGGAAAATCCAGAAATTGCAAAACATGTAGGGCGAGTGAGTCCTTGGGAAATTGAACACATCAAACTCACTCCACAAATTGATCATGATTACCATCCTTCTAAAAGGTTAAGAGCCCTCCAAGATTCAAGAATGCCACAATCTACACAAGGAAGAGCCATTCCCCATCGTACATTGGAGCTCACTCGCTCGATTGCCAGACAATCGAGCACGGTGAATGAGCTCCTAGAGCTCAGGCCGGTCGAGAGATCATACCCGGGCATTTTATTACCAGCCAATCACAACAGTTGTCAATTGAACGGTGGTTCTTCGTCATTCCAATTGTTTGGAAAGACGATTAATGTATCTAGTCCCAATGACGATGGTACAAACAATGATGAGGGATGTACAGATCTAAGTTCGTGCTCGAGTAACAGCTTGACTTGAACTTTTTTAATTTAAGTTATGATTGCCTAAAAAACCTAGGTTGTTTAATTTGAGAACTCTTATTGAAGTTTGAAGTGGATTTTGTTTGAAAGTGATTATTACATTATATAATTTTTGTAATGTTTGTGTTCAACGTATATATGTTTGGCTTTCACGGTTAAATTTTGTGTTTATGGATTATTTATTTTTCTGGCAATTTTGTATATCTTGTGGCTAATTATATAACCTGAAAGTTTGGAATATTTATTTTTGCAACAGTACTGATGCAATATATATGAAATATAAAAAAGGAGGAGTATTATCTAGATACAATATGGTAGAAAACATATCACTTAGATACAATCTATTCCCCTTATTTCAATTAACTACAATCTAGTAAACCTTAAGACAATACTATCCTTATGCATAAAAAAAAACTAAAAACATTTAAAAAAAAAAAAACGATTTGACACATTAAACACCAAAACCCTTCTCCCTATTTCGACCAAAGAAATCAAAACTAAAAATTCTGAATCTTTTTTTTACACCCCCCCACCACCATCCGCTTGACTCACGGAAAAAAAAATCCTCTTAGAACACGATTTTTTCAACCCCAATGAGAAAAAATTACACATATATTTTATGATTTTTATTTTTTGAGAAGAATTATATTTGAAGGTGATTTTATTTGAGAAACAAATGACATTTTGGTTTGAAAAATATTAAAAGAGAATTGGGCGAAGAACAAATATTTGCACAAAATCAAAAAAAAAAAATTTGATCCAAATATTTGAAATAAAAAAAAAAAAAAGGTAAATTGCTCCACCTTCTTCAATTTTGTATCAAAATGAAATAGGGGTTTATGTTTGTACCTATTTGATATGCATAAAAAAAACTTGTATCTAATTGAAATTTTCCCTATAAAAAAAATTAACAAATTCTTGTTTACAAACACACCTTGGGAAAATGTTTCATCGACAAATTTGAATTAATTAAGTGTATTTTACTCATATCAATTTTCAATTCTTACCCATTCTAAAATTATTATTACTTGATGAGTTTTGATCATTTCTTCGAAGACGATTTTTCAAGAAATTGATCTCTCTTGTTTACAAAAACACTCATTTTTCATTTCATATTCATTCCCTATCAACAAAGTATTTAACCAAGCATTCCCAAAGTCTATATTAATTATTTTCAAATAAATAGCATTCGTTAATTATTTTCAAATAAATAATATTCGTTGAAAACAATAAAATGACCAGGTACGACATAGGATGAATTGGAATTGTGAGGTGACAATTCATGAAAATCCAATACTAAGGGCATGAATTGTGTCTTATAAAACTCCTAAGCCTTCAATTCTTTATTGAATTTGTTTACACTTACTTTGTTTTCCCATTTTCATATTATTTTAACATTCCAAGGTGTTTTAATATGTTGTACCACATACATTAACGTATTATACTGTACTATATATTAGGTATGTGGTACAATATGCTTATGCACTATTGAGTAGTACTCCCTCCGTCCCATTTGATTTTGTACCTTTTGACTTGCACACATATTAAGAAAAAATTATTTTTTGTGTGTTTTGTTGATTTTTCAAAGGGGATTGAGGGTGGAGATTGTGAGGGTAGAGATTGTGGGGTGGAGATTGTAAGATTATTTTCCATATTTAGAATATGCAAAATGAATTGAGATGAACCGAAATGAAAAGTGTGCAAAATAAATTGGGACGGAAGAAGTATTTAACGGTGTAGCATAAAAAATCGCACACGAGTGTCATAATAAGTGAAAAGGTAAAAGAAACGTGACGCCACACATTTTTTGTGTTGGAATCCCACGTTCTTTTTGCATGAGTGATTGATTCTCGTTTTTTGTTTCATATGAGAAAATGTAAAGTGAACCACACACACGCTCTGTTTTTAATTTGGAAAGTATCTTTTATTTTTGGCAAATACTTTTAATTGGGAAAGTATTCTATTTTTGGCATATATTTTTATGTCCCCGTGATATCATGCCACTAAAATGTATTTTTAAACGGTACTAATAGTTTACTAAAAGTATTAGTTGGTCAGACTTAATTATTTCATTAAGTAATGAAACACACTTACGTGAGACGGGACATAATTTGACAATTTGTGATTTAACACTTGAGAGGTGTAAAGTAAGAATAATACTTTTATTGAATGATTTCATTGTACAAGGACGTATCATATATATACAACTTGATCAACTTTATTCTAGTAAATATACACAATCAAAGGAATTAATCAATACATCAATTCCTATAATTAAGCAATAGAATAATGCTAATTATCTGTTTCTATCAATGCTAATTATCTGTTTCTAATTATCTGTTTCTATCAAGAGGGATTGTTGGTTTGTGCTAGGTTGTACTGCGTCTCATGTATGAGACGGTCTCATACGAATTTTCATCTTGAATAATAGTAGTTGTGTTCATTTAATAGTATTAGTTCTATATCAGTCGCTTTTCTAGATACCCAATTTTTGGTAGAATATCCTCCGTTAAGAGTGTGCATGACTTGCTTTTCTAGATACCCAATTATTAAAAGCTTGAAAATGAAAACGGTTAACATAAAATTGGAAATATACCGGGTTAATTTTCCAACTTATTATTCTTATAATATTTTTCTAAATGCACAAATAATGTCATCTTGAGATCTAATATTCCATTTGCACCTTTCACGACCCATACATGCATCAAATAACATCACCAATTAACACATGACGTCTCTACACAGGTAAACTGGGAAGATCCCGAAACTACACAACATGTTCGGAGAGTGAGTCCTTGGCAAGTCGAATACATCAAACCCACTCCACCAATCGATCCCGATTACCATCCTTGTAAAAGGTTGAGGGCCCTCCAAGATTCAACAATGCTACAATCTAAAAAAGGAACAACCCTTCCCCTTCATACAATGGAGCTCGCTCGCTCATTTCCCAGACAATCGAGCTCATCAGTGTTCCGTTACAATGCTAAAATTCCGGGAGCAAGGCTATACCATGTATGTACAACCAGTTCATCCATAACAATACTCAATTGTACGATGATTTTTCGTCTTTTCAATTGTTTGGGAAGACCATTAAGGTGCCCAGGCCCCGTGATGACGATACAAGTCACAATGGGGGATGTACAAATTAATGGTGGGAGGAAATGTACATAGGCATATATCAAATAATGTATTGTTCTAGCAAATCTAAAAAATCGTGGCTAATTATATAATTTGAAGAGTGAAGACTAAATTTTGCAGCAGTTCTGCGATGTATAAAATTGTTACCAAAGCATTGCTCATTTATTATTTCATAGCATCAAACTTCACAAGACATATAGCTGCATTTATGTTTCAAATAAAGAACATAAATAGAGCTCTTGCCATATAGCATCACCATTATTGTACTCAAAAGGAGCTTTTCCATTCAAGATGTTCAGTTCAGCTATATATATATATATATGCTCAACTATATCGTCGCGACTATACACGAGAGCTAGAGACGAGTCTTGATCGCCTCATTCGGGCTGTGGTCGCGTCTGCACAATGAAAACGTCTTCCCCGACCAAACACCCTTCGACATCCTGTGGACCCCCAAACTTCTGCTCTAAGAATAACCCGACGGACCCAAGCCTCCGTCCAAGCTGCTGCCGGAAAACAGGATCAACCGTCAAAGGTTTCTTGCTGTAGTCCACCACCACCTTAGTGACTTCTCCGTCAGCACTGCCGCCACTGCGCACCACCAACTCCTCGCTGAAATTACCGAAAGCTAAAGTTTGCACCACCCCGTCGAACTTCCCACTCGCGAGCCTCCAAGGCGTGCCTCTCGTACCCGAAGCAAGAGTTTCTCCGAGCCCCGGGGCAATCTCTGACTCGACTAAATCGCGATTCTTGTCCGTTGGGCTAAGAGTGTGGAGCACAAACGAGAGCTCGGGGGACAGCATTTCTTGCACCAAAACGGCCATCATGGCCTTGCTTTGTGGCACACGAGCTGCCCTGCGACTCAAAACAGCTCTCCGAGTGTATAGAGACGCCCAAACGCGGCTTATAGCGTGTCCGAAGACGGCCGGATTAGAAGGGCTGACGTTGGGGATCGATTCGTATAGACCGGCAGCTGACATTCCGGCTAAGTCCTCAACGTTAGCGCTGGAGCGGACGATTAATCTTGCGTTGTTTGGGAAGAAATTCGATAAGCTTTCGATTGTTTCTTTTGGAGGGCTCGAGGAAGAAACGAGGTCCTGTAGTTGGTTGCAGAGGTTATCGAGTTCTCCATCGAGCTGAGCTGTTTCTAGACTTTGAAGTAGGGATCTGTACGTCTTGATAGACCCGTTGCGTTTCAAAGCCGTCTCCATAGAACCGAAAGGTATTACGGCTCCCTTGGGAGTGTTAAACGATGCCGGAACTCCTTCACTATACACTGTCAATCAAGAATCAAGAACTGCGTTATTTTATGACAGGAGAACTCGAAGCGGCTATCCAAAGATGGGCTGAGGGGGGTGTTTGCAAGTGATTGCAATTCTGAAAAAGTGATTAAAATTGATTTTTCTACTAAAATCAAAAGCAGGTGGTATTCAAAAATAAAAAGCTCTTAGCTTTTATGAGAAGTGGGTAGTGTTTGCAAAAGTTGGTCTATGACTGTTTCTAAAAATCAGCTTAAAAGTGATTAATTAATCAGTTAAAAAGCTTCACAAAAGCACTTTTATTTTAAAAAAATAAGTGTTTCTCATCTCTCAGTTTATTTGCAAACACCCCCTGAGTAAACTAAACTCCACCCTCGTGCAAAAACCCGCAAACCACACAAGAGAAAGTGATTGTATCAATTACAATACCTTTATCAGAAGCAGCAGCTAAAGAAGCCAAGCGACCGCATGCTGCAGCTTTTGCACCAGTGTCTTTTATATCAGCATTCTCAACCGGTATGACTCCTTCAGTAGATTTATCCTGAATGGGATCCATGCAAATCGATAAGCATTGGCAATGTACACGAGATTATATCATAATATATAAATTTATACCTGTTTGCTGACCGAGGTTTTTGCACTAACCGAAGAAGTACTGTCTTGATCCGAGCTTCCGACCTTGGATTTAATGGTAATTAATTGATCTTTCAGTGGAATATTTCCATTGCTGATTTCTGCTGAAGTTTGAGTCAAGTTGACACCTGCAGATGAAGCTTCCAACCTGAAAATAGTAGGTCAAGGCAAGGCATTACAGAGTTCGAAAAACGGAAGGACAAACATGTCTTATCGAGTATAAAGCGGTGACAATTTGTGCTTCCGTGTTCATTTCATGCCATTCTATAGTCTATTCATTTTCAGTCCTATCGACTTTCACTAATTAAAAAGAGTCTTGTAACTTTCAATTGTTCGACATCTTAGTTTGAAGGTGAAATATCTGATTGACCTATCAGACTCTGTCACGTGGACATATCAGATCTGCCACGTCAGTGCCAATCGAATGTTTCACCTGCTACAGCCGGTTACCGGACTAAAATGTGGAGCAATTGAAAGTTACCAGACTATTTTTAATTCGTGAAAGCCAACTGAAACCAAAATAGGGCAACTCACAGGACTATAAGAAACTAATTTCCCTTTTTTTAAGTATAATTAAATTCATCTCTATAATTTGTGTGATCATGACGTGCTGCAAAAACATGTCAAGGGTTGTATTCATACATATAGTCCCATCTAGCCACGAGTGGGAGGCTCAGCACGATTCTATTTTCAGAGTGTTTGAGCCAGGCTCGAATATCCAATTCTGTCCTAACTTGTTGTGACAGAAGAGTCTAAAAGTCAAAAATTAACCTCACGAGTTTCCCAGTCAGCCTTTGGATATCGGAAACTCTTTCATCATCTTCACAAGTCACAAACACAACTTTTTCCTGCAACAGAGACACATTCTTCAACAGGTGCGTAATCAAGAAGAGTAAAG